>JACXGJ010001065.1:0-50621 GCA_016801105.1 Esox niger | reverse complement strand
CCTCTTAAGCCCCAGCCCATCAGCCCCATCTGGGTAGGTTCTCCCGCTGCAAGGCCCTGCCTCCTGGGTGATGGATGGGCTCGGATCGATGCAGCTCCTCTCAGGTTGCCTGCCTTCTCCCCCACCAGGCCAGACAGCCGGCAACTCGGGGTAGGGAAATCGGGACGGCTAAGATCAATGCAGCCGCTGACAGGGAGTCCCGTTTCCCTAGGAACTGAGGAAGGGATTCTGATGATCTGCGGATGGGTCCTCACGCCGCACCCTCTTCACACTCTGACGTGACCTGCCCCACAGACGCTGGGTAACAGACATCCCAGCTTGTGTGTCTAGTAGTGTGATGGACGGGGGGACGGGGAGTAGGGGGGCGTAGCCATCATTACATTATTCCTTTTAATGCGATTGGCCGTCCCTGCGGACATAACCAGACATGTAGACACTAAAACACTGGACGACACACACACACACACACACGCACGCACACGCGCACGCGCACACGCACACGCACACGCACACACAAAACCTAGTTTACTGTTCTTCTGAAAAACAATACACAAATAAAGCAAACAGTGTCAAAACAGATTAGAATCTCCTTTGTATTGAAATTCAAATTATTAACATGAAAGTTGACATTTGTCCTCTATAGCTGTAAGAGGGAGCGTCAAGGGTTACACAATCATCCAGTCTGATAACAACCAATGCCTGTATCAGGGAGCTAGAAACACACAGAAACAGCGAAAAGCAAATCCAATGATGACAGTAAGCGAAAGAGTCATTAAGAGATCTGGAGCTGAAGACAGCAAAATAAACATGGGTCAAGTAAAGACCTCCATCAAGTAGCCATTAAAACCTATTTGGGAAGTTATGAGATGAGCAACTTGTTCCCCCTCCCCATCCAATAGGTTGAGCTGGTGAGGGAAGAGTACACTAGGTATATGAAATTAAAATCATGCCCATTTGAAATCCCAGAGATCACATCAGGGTTATTACTGCCGGTCAAGATAACACAGTTCAACCTCAGACCGCTACTCTTCCTCCAGCATAACTGGCCTACTGTGATACATAACAAACCTCTATTGGCTGACGGCCACCACTCCATTAAACACACCCCCCCGGCCGTGACAACTGCCAAAGTCATGACCGTTAGGCGACACTTATTTTCACAAAATAACGATTGTTGGCAGCGCGTGTTGATTTCCGGCATCAACTAAGGTTATCCGCTGACAACAATTGTAGCTAAGCCTCAGACCTTAACGAGATTGAATTCGATCGGAATCTGCCAGATGGCTCCTGTGTTGTTTTTCCCTGTATATTACTGTTAGCAACATAATGCTTGTTGCACTCCAGTTGTGATATAACCATCCACTCAACAATAGACATTACTCTGATCAGATCTTGTGTACCAGTAAATATAAAATGAATCGATTACAAGTATATCATTTTGGACTACATATATTATGTTCATTAACACAGTGCAATCTGGCAGGGTCAGAAATAGAATGATTAGGATTCATAAATGCATATTTCTGTATGGGAAAGGTCAGTTAAACGACTAACACAGACTGGGTCACAATTCTATTAAGTGCTTTAATGAAAATAAACTCTTTTGTACAAAAACAAATAAATAACTATTCCACAAAGCAGAACATGGAAAAAAAGAGTTGTAGTAAATGTACACTGTGTGGAATGTACAGCATTTGCCGAATCAAATCTGACTATAGATGGTCTTTGTGCTAATGGAAAATAGAAGGAGTAGGTCTCCTAGTATAGCCTGCTCCACTCATTCCCCTTCTCGCTAGTTCCACAGCACATGGTTCAGCTTCCCAAAACAAGTGGAGAATCAAGATCAATTCTTGTCCATGAAGATGATTATGATGGTGACAAAAATGTTAAACCAACTCACCCGTGTGCTGACATGATTTTAGTAGTATGTACATAATATATGCATGTTTCATGCATTGAGTTAATCTGCGTAGCCATATCCACAGACCATCTGGGTAATGTTAGGTTTTGTTTCCTGACAGACGTGTTTTGACAGATCAGGATAATACCAGACTTTAAATGTAAAGTATGTCATAGAAAGGCATCGATCCCATCATCCCCCCATTGACTGTTATGTCCTCTGCCACAGGCAAAATATTTGTTTTACTTACCAATCACTTAGTTGCAATCAGTCAAAATAAAAGGTAAAAAGATACATCACAATAGAACCTCAAAGACAAGAATAGATCAAACATAGAGGTTGTTGGGGAAAACACCAGAACACCCAGGACATTCAAACAAACAGTAATGCTGGGTCTTTGAGGTTCTACGGTTGCCACAAAAGTAGTTGTCCGCTTTTGCATGAAGGTACAATAATAAAAAGATTAACACCAGATTAGAAAAGCTGTCAGGAAAGGTGTAAGCAACAACATGCTATATACACTCATTGTAAATCTGCTTTATACATATTATTGGCAATTAAAGATGCCGTTTTTGCTGCTGATCTGTATGTTTTCGTTTGACTATATTTAAACCGTTTACTTTATGTAAATATGTCTGTGTGAATAATCCTGCATGGGTGATAGGGTTCAGCGCAGGTCAGAGGTCCTCTGCCGTGTGTTTCTGGAATTCACCATCCCACATGGCAAGCTCCTAAAAAGAACAGAAAACATAAACACTTAAGTACATTACATTGACCTTTGACGTTCAAATCCAACACGCGTCGCCTCACCTCACCGTGTGTTGGGCTACATTTGGTGCTCACCGTATGTCACTGTAAACCCACCGGCTCCACCAGATGCTGCTGCTCGTCCCACTCTCCCTGTTCGGGCTCCTGCTCCTCTTGGGGTGCAGTAGCACTGGTGTGCTGGTGTTTGGACTGGGTGGCCCTCGGGGCTCCCGGCGGGTCAGAGGGCCTGCCTCTCTTCAGCGTGTTGGGCTGGGCAGAGGACGTGTGGTGGGGTGACTCTGTATTGGGCAGAGTTTCGGTTAATAGTGTATAAACATGACCTGCACTGAAGCTTGAGAAGCTCTGGCTCTTTCAGTGCAGCAGACTAAAGACCCAGAAAAATAGGGAAAATTTGCTCCGTTGGTCTTGTTAGACTACAAAATAAGCAATACAATTCTCAACACACCACAGGTACTGCTGCTGGCCTGAGAATCATCTGTCGGGGGAGGCTCCGCCTCTTCCTGGATGGTGGGCACAGAGGCCAGGAGACCTGATGGACACACAGACCAACATTCCATCACTGCTACCATGGCAACCACTGACGGGAAATAGCCCACAAAAACGCTGACGGCAGAAGGAAAACAAAGACAAAAAAACAGTGCAGGGATCCAATGTAAACTGAAAAACAACAGTCTGTGTAAACCAGGATTTGCGCTTCATGAAACAGGTGACATATCAGCCAGTCACCACTAGCGTATTTACAGGAGAGCAGCACTTTAAGACAGCAGTCAACACCAACATCAGTAATCTACAACAGTATCTCAATCCACTCCCTGCAACCGGGGTGAAAGTGGACGCACAGCAGGGCTGACCCCATTAAGCCTAGCGATTGGTCGATAGATTTATGTACTTATTTCATGGTGCGATTATCTCAAGGGTGCCAAAAGTATGTATTGTGCGTGTTAAGATTTCAAATGTGTATAACTTTTTTAAATAAATTGCTGTAGCTACTCAATATATCTTTATAGATCTGCAATATCTTCAGTGTAATGTCAAAGTAGAAAAATGTACTTAATAATAATCAATAAGAGGTTTAAAAACACTTGCTGCTGAAACTGCTACACAATATTTGTGCAGAAATACAGATCAACAGACAGAATACAGCAGGCACATTGTCCCATACAGCCCTTGTTACTGATGGTCAGTTTAGGACAACTCTTAGAGACAAATACAAATGACAAGAGGAACATGAAGCCAGGTGTCCATTGAGCACCAAAGAGCCAATCTGCTGCAGGCATCTCACTGGGAACTTATGATTGTTTCATAAGGGAAGGAACCCACTTCACACTATGACATGAAACCAAACCACGGTCATGACTCATCACCAACAGGGTAAACATGAACCACAGTAAAACGTTTCGTAATAAAACCCAAACATCTGCGGTTTTATTTGGGGCGGGTAAAAAAAATCCCTCTGAATACAACCACGACGATAAGTCTGGGCTGCTGTGGCCACTTGGAAACAACGTGGGACTTTTGACACACTTCCTGACATAGACCTCACCTCCTGACCCAAAGGCTGTCTTCAGGAATAACATGTTCCTAACTGGTTGACTTGTGAGAACGAGGTTTGGATTACATGAAGGTGAAACACTCACTGAGGCCCCTGTAGTGCGAGAGTTGCTGGTAGACCTGCTTCATTCGCTCGATGTTAAGTCGGCTGCCCTCCGCATGGTTAATCATAGGCTTGGGATAGTCTACTCCCACAATGCAGTGGGCCGCCTTCTGAACAGACTCCGGTGCTCTCCACGGCTCGTAGATGTATCGGTCGGGGTAATCCTTCAGCTTAGGGATGTAGCGCCTGGAAATCACAGACACATTGGAGACTTGTAACATAGCTTTTCACACTGCACTGCCAGACCCAACGGGTGAACAGAATCTCCAGGGTTCACACACCGTTCATTCTAACGATATAAATCGACTTGTTATATTGGTTGTTCCAGCGGCCACCCGCGCTGAGATCAGCGTATCAGAGCGTATCCCTGTGTCGTTACTGTACCCGTTGTCATAGAGACACATCCATTCTCCTACACCAATCAACGTCCATCTCACTATACAGTTAAAGCATAAAACGGCGTAGTCATAGCCCAATCACAGCCCTCTGTATGAGGGCCAGTAGACAGCGAGCCTGTCTAACTGTGTGAAAGAGCAGGCAATTTCTGTGTGTGCGCGCGTACCTGATGTAGTCTCCGCTGGGGTCGGTCCTCCGACCGAAGCCCACTGGACAGTAGCAGTGGAAGAACTGCTGGAAGAAGGCGCTGCAGGACAGCCACATCCAGCTGCCGGCGTTCACACTCCAGTCCGCATCTAGGAGCAGCTCCTCGAACACCTGACCGGCGGAACCAACCGGCACAGGACATCCAGAGACAGGGTCAGCTACAACTCCACCACATCACCAACATGACTTAACACAGAGCCCAGGACAATGGCCGACCCAGGCCTCCGTAACCCTCACTCCAGTACGACCACGCTAGTATGTTAACCACAGGTAGATTACGCCGAAGTCTGGTTAGGCAGAGGTGCAGCCGACCATTTGACCCCCCCCAGAGAAAACGTTTGGGTCCCAGGTTGCCTGCATGTATGCCACTGACCTCACCATCACTCATACTGGTGTCCATTCGAATTAAGGACACCCGAAGGTGGGCGGAGGAAAACAACCAATCGGAGAAGCAAGGCAACACTCACTCGCATGCCGCTCTCCCAGCTGATCCACAGGTCTCCTCGGGTCAGGAAGCAGGCCACGGCGTGCCGGGCCAGGTGGTGGATCCAGCCCTCCTGCCTCAGCTGGGTCATGATGGCGTCGATCCAGGGGAAGCCCGTCCTCCCCTCGGCCCACTTGGCCAGCGCCTCCGGGTTTTGGTCCCAGGGGATCTGCACGCAGATGGGGTTGCCCTCCATCCGGTCAAAGTTCGGGTTGTTGGTTCCTGCCGTGTAGAAGAATTCTCTCCAGAGGAGCTGACCAAATAAAGAGAGCGGGGGACTGCGATGCTTCCGCAGCTGAAGGTGACAGAGGGATACATTCATCAGTCCACTACTTTTAACATTGTTAGTTGTGACAAAGGCATTTTTATTTATATCCAAGTATCACTCAAAGAGCAAGAAAATTAAAACAGAAAAACATCTTCAAAACAAAAACTACGATGACAGTTATTAACGTGTACTACGACCAAACACTTTTGTCCTAGGTCAACAGACACTAAGGTTTCTTATAAAACATTTGCATTTACTATGATGATCAAAGCTTCCGGTACCTTCATGTAGAGTTCTCTGAGGTTGTAGTAGAATACGCGACATGACAAGCATCCGAAGCGTAGGTATGGACTAAGACCTGTGGGGCTGGCCATCAGAGAACACATGTTGACCCTCGGTCGCTCAAAGTTAGCCACCCAGGCTTTTCTGTCCAAGTGCTTGTTGAGTCTCTCCAGAGCTTCCGACTCCCCGCCCTTCCACACTGCCGGGCCCAGGCCTTGGGTCTTGAATCCTGGGGAACACAGTACACATCGGAGCATTCAGAAAACACACAAGGACACAGCGACTCTTTCCTCTGAAGGCTGTCCTCCACACGGTAAGGTGAACAACAACAGAATGCTCCCAGTTCTGGACAATTAGATGGTGTAAGCACATCGAGCGTCAACCACTGAGCCTCCGAATATCACTGGAGTAAAACTCCAGACTTGGTTCAACCATCTGTAATGACACTTGGTTTATAATATTTATTAATTGTCCAGTTGGCTGGGTAACTGAAGATATGCTAAAAATGTGACTGATTGATTACCCAGCTCTTCCAGGGAAGGGACACTGTAGTGTTCATCATGGTTGTCTGAGATCTTGGTCCGGCAGCAGTCCATCTGTTCCTTAGTGACGGTTGGCAGGGGCTTGGCGGGCAGCTCCAGCACGTTCACTAAGGCCTGGAACCTCTTGAAGGTCAGCGGAGGAGAGCCGCTGTTCATCTCAATGATCCTAAAAACGCCAAAGCACAAAGGGCGGTGAGATCAACACAACGGACATCTGGGTCTGTATTCATCAAGCGTCTCAGAGTAGGAGTACAGATGCTCTTCCTATTCTTGTTATGTTTCTCATTATGATCTAAAAGGCCAAACAGATCTGAGCCCACTGCTCCTACTCAGAGGCGCCCTGTGAATATCAGGCCCCAGGTAGCGCCAATAATAAATCTTTTGATGTGTTGAGGTGATGCCGTTAAGAAAAACGCACAGGTGATTCTTGGCTGTGAGCGGAGGGCAGTTGTTCATCTCAATGATCCTGAAGACAACAATATAAACGTAGAGGAGGTAGAAATTATTAAAAGGTAATTTCATGGTTAAAACCTCTAAATGTCAATTGATACTGATGTGAGGATCTTTGCACATCGGCAAACTGGTTGTTTGAAATAAACGGCATAGACTGGGGTATCATTCATCTACCACTTAAAAACCTGCATAAATCATTGCCAGTCAACTTGTATACATTAACACAACCCTATTGGATCATAGTGCTTAAATCATGTTCTCCATTACTTATACACAAAATTAAATACACATTGACACAAATGACCATTTACATCATTGCACATTGCAGAACAAAGCATTGTATGTGACAGCGCGGTAGCTATCCAGCCCATTATACGGATTTAAAACAGGTCCTGCATTATAATCTACATCTGCGCCAGCTGGGGAGCTTCCTATTGGATTGAGTCATTCTGTGGGGCGGGCTGGGCGAGCGGTCGTGGCAGCTGCCGCCCCCCCCAGGTGTGTCCAGCTGCGGCGTATCAGTCATGCCTGAGCACCAATACAGCACCGGGCTGCCACAGTAAACAGCCCCCTCCACCGCCTGGGGGCTGGCATGTGTGGTGGGCAGTTACGTGAACACACCACCAGGTGGAGGCATTGAGCTATGGGGACTTGCCAGGAGGTCTGGAATGATCTGGAACTCTCAGTTCTACAGAAGCGCAGGCTTTTCCCCTTTGATCACTGGCGCTCTGTTAGCATTGTGTGCCTTTACGGCATTAGTCACACTTATATAACTGACTTAATGTTAATTTAGTTATACTGACCAACATTCCCGTAGTAGCAACTTTCAGCAGACAAAAAAGAAAGGCTGAATAGACGCTACTATGCAGATGTAAATTGAATTTAAGCTTAAGCACTTAATTCTTCTATTGGATAGAGTCAATGTGGAAAGATGCAGGGAAGTGTCTTTGTTTAAAGAGCAAATGGACCAGATTTAAACCCACACGGCAACCGTCATGTCTCGCTTCCTACAGGAGATGTCCAAGTCCAAATGAAATGGACGGGTAAGCACAAGCCTAGTCATTATCAGGGGGCTATATGGTACCAACTGATCAGTCTCTGCTATATACTCAGTCTACTGGAGTAAGAAACTATTTGCGTGTTTTCTTACTTCAGAATTGCAACCATCTAACAGAGCGGAACATTGGACTGACCTGTCCAAGTTGTAAAGCGTGTGAGAATTTCTCACGATAGTCTCCACTCCGAACTCCTGTGCCATTTTAATAATGGCTCCATCCCTCTCCTTTCCATAGGGCTCAGAGTCATACTCAAAAGTCAACCGTGTGACGCTCCACTCCTACAGACAGATGAGAGGTGAAGGGAGAGAGACGAGAGAGAGACACACACACACAGAGATGGGAGAGAAAGATAGATGCCTTCTAATAAACATGTCCTGTATGTAGGCCACAACACACCAGTAACTGGGGATGAAATACTCATTTGTGAAGTTATTAGGCCAACATGGTCTCACTCCCACCCCTTACCAACCCTCTACACCTCAGTCCGATAACAGACACTAATTCAGAGCCATTTACTGGAGGGAATGCATACATTTTCATATTCGTCCTGCCTGTATTTGTGGAGTTGTAAGTTGCTCTAACGACTGAGCCACGAAGGACAGGCAGACCAAGATAAACACAGGCCTAAAGATCAGAGTAAACTGCAAAGAATAACCTAATAATCTAGGACAATGCCTTTATGGCAGTATGATGTTGACACAGTGATTCCTCAAGAGGCCAACTTTTGTGCACGTTCTGTAAAACATCTAATATAGCTTGTTTAACCAGTTAGGTGGCCACATTCGGGGCTAGATTAAGGGGAGACCCAATATAGTTATTAAAGGTGAAGGAAAATAGCAGAAGACTGTGTTTGTAACCAGTAGTAAGTACTAGTACCAGAACCCTCACTACATCCAAGATACTTGTTGTAGAAACATACAACTGTAAAAATAAAACTGTTCATCCAGCAAGCAGTCTGTATCTCAGAAGAGGGTATTTGACACGTGACATCTCTGGCTATTCATTGTGCTAGGTCCTGCTGCTCGACACACAATGGCTTACAGCTGGAGATGAAATGTGCAGACTCCTCTCACCCTGGACATGAAGAACACTCATATACAGAAGCCATTCTTGAGGCAGTTGTTTGTGAGTCACCCCCAACCACACATTCACAACCTGTAATCCAGCAAGGTCAACTGCAATGTCAGCCGTCTATTTTGACAAAATGACATCTCTGAGGCAAATTACTTGAATTACATGAATTATTTTATTACAACTAGCAGCCTTGAAGACGGAAAGGCATTTGTCATCAGGGTGACAGAAGGTGACATGCTACAAGCTTTCACAGACGTTCAGTGAATCAGAATAGTTGAGTGGATGGCGGACGGTGTGGCAGCAGTACCAGCTCACAGGACAGTTTTCCAGCTGTCCTTGACTTGACAATCACACCAAGGGGCGGAGAAGCCATGCCACTTTTTACACAAATGTGTTTCGACCAATGAAACCGGCGCTAATGTCTCCTATACCAGTTGACAACACTGCTGGGTGTTTGGCTTCCAAAATGTTAACAGACAGGAAAATCGAGTTATTTTATCTTCTGCATGAATGTTTTGCCACCCACATATCAACATATTTAGTGTTTGGAAACTCAATACCAACATGGTAAATGTACACTAGGTGAGCTCTTGAGGCGTTGTTCCCCATAAATAAACACCCAATGCACCCAGGCAAAATCCTGTAATAATCTTGACCATCAGATCTACAGAAGAGAACACGTGTTGGATATTATGGCAAAGACAGAATGAGAAAATTGGGTTAACCTTAAAACGTTACACCACAGGAGTTTAGCAGATGTGGTTGGTGGCGACTGCTCACAAGGGCTCAGTATACTGTGTTTTGGTGTTCCAAACTGGATAGATGTTGTTTATGTAAACTTAGAATCCACAAGGCCCTAAATCAAAGTTGCAGGGGCGACATGTGACTTAATTTCCATACTGTACCTTGAAAAGACTGGGAAACACATTCGCAGGTTGGCCACGCACCACAAACAGCCTGGAATTTAGTTTCCTCAAACTGCTGTCCAAGTCCTCCAAAGATTCGAGCAAAAACCTGTGGAAATGAAGGAATAAAACAAGCAATCAACAATGTAAATACATGTCTTTGAAACAGGTCTTGCTTTGATCAAAGAGCAAATCAGATCTTAACACCAAAACATTTCTTGCTGCACTGCCTGCAGCAGTTCAGAGTGGTGAACCCCTCCCCATCTTCACTTCTGAGACTCATCCTCTCTGGGACACTTTTCTGACAGACCTGTAAGCGGAGCCGGCCATGAACAGCGAATGTGACTGCCTGACTCACTGGGTAGTGACACGGACCTGAAACCAATAGATCCTGCGTTCGAATCTCATCAGTCAAAGCAAATTATGCATTAGGATTAATTACGGAAAGATAAAAACGTTGCTGGTTACAACCTTCAGTTGCTGCGTTACAGTAAGCTTAAAATTAAACAGCTTATATTGCGACTTTATTTGGTGGATTTTTGAGGTACGCATCCGTGCATGATTTTTGGGGTAATATAGGCTAGATAAAGCCCCCTTGGGCAATAAAACAGTAGGGGCTTCCACGGTTCGTCTTTTCACATTACGAAAGTCAGTTCTCTTCACCTATATTGATTGTTATGGCATTCAATGTCATTCACGAATGAAAGAAGCTTAACACAGCCAAAGATATTTTCAAGAATTAAAAGCTTTGGCTGTGTTAAGTTCATATTCAGTCTCGCTAGCAATTGCTCAAATCTTATGGCTATTCCAACTAGTAAGTTAGATTCTAGATACTTATTAGCCTATTAATGGCTAATAAGTTATTAAAACATCCAGTGGCAAAAGTCATCCATTTCATAGATGACATTTGTGGTGGAGGTAAACCTTATTAGAAACGTTAGGCAGTTTAACACAACGCTTAATGGTGTCTAGTGAAATATTCAAACTTCGCGTAATGTTATGCGTGATAAAATGATCTCATGTCGAGATTCAGATACTAGGTAGTTCTATAGTAACCTGGTATATTTACAGATACAGCCATTCACGTGGGAAACATGGATTCAAATTCAGTGAGAGCAACTACCTGTTAAACATAATTTTTTTAATCGTGTTGTTGGCATCAAATTCCAAGTTTGCATATTCTTTTCAACAAACAATTAAATGTCTCAGTTTAAACATGTTATGTTGTATTTGTACCACATTCTATTGAATATAGGGTTTAAATCATTCTGTTTTACTTCACACAGCGTCCTAACATTCGGAAACGTGGTTGCAGTAGCAGGTAACGTTTTTCTCATTTTAAAGATAGACATGTGGAAAGTCCCTCCCCGACACACCCACATTGTTGTCCAGACAGTAATGGCAGGGGTAGTGAAATTAGCACAAACACCATGTTGGAATATGCCATAGTGAAACACCTCTCATACGAATTCAATTGCAGTTGAGGTAGGCTCGCACAATCACGCGTTTTCCTATCAAAGGGAGGACTGGCATTTTAGTACCATTACAAATAACTATAGCATGACTTTCCACAGAAACATCTGTGGAGTATTTAGGGTCACAGTAACTGTTTTACTACGGGGCAAAACGTGTTTCCACCTTCTCGGATCAGGGATTAGAACACTCAACCACTTTACTGAGGTTACCATTTAAACGCCGACTATGTTACCCTGCAGGCCCTGGGAAATTGGAGAGCAAAAACAGATATCCTACATACAGCTTAAAGGTTAACCCCGACAGGCGGTTTAATTATGCGACGCCGGACGCTTAGAATACGTTGGTAAAATAACTTCGTTCTCTCCATTTGGCAGTATTAACTCACAACCAATTATGAAGAGTCATGATGATGTTGTGTGGAATAATTTACTAACCTCCATCTGTTGATGCCGACGTTGGCAGACCCAGCAAACCAAGGATCCAAAATATAAACACAACGCACCGTGTCCGCGCCATTTAGGGCTTCCTGTAATGCAGGATTATCGTGTAACCGCAGTCCCTTCCTAAACCAATGCACTGAATTCACGACCATGACTCCACGTTAATCCATAGTAATAGTAACCTTGTTAAATTGAATCAAGATAAATCGTCAAATGTGTTTATTTTAGCTGTAAATCGTCCACGATTAAGTATAGTAAATAAAATAACCATCCATAACAAAAAGAAATGGCGAATGGGCGTAAACGCATTTACGCTTGATTTCGCCCCAATTGGTCAGCCAACGACACGTGTACCGTTCAGCTCACCGTGTACTCTTCTTTTTCAGGAGTCTTTGGCAGATCGCAGCTAACTTTATCGTGCGCATACCGCCACCTACTGTTCAGGAGTGTAGTTTCAACCATGACAACCTACACTCATGTTCAACTGCCTAAAACGGCCTCTCGCAGATAATAATTCCCTTCAGACATTGCTTCTTCGATCTCCCCCTCCCAAAATCCCTTCCAGCACCCATCTCCACCCCAAACTCCTAATCATACATTTGCACAACTAAATGATTTGCACATCATTGCGTTCTGTTATTCTTTACATTTAACACAGCGTCCCAACTTTTTTGGAAACGGAGTAAAATGACTATTAAAGATATGGTTGATTTGCGAAACATTATCATACATGTTCACAGTGAGTATTATGACAACTTTCTATATGTTTAGCTTACTATTGGCTCGCAAATGATTTAGACAGCATGATAAACAGTGGTTAAATAGCCGATTGCGATACAAATGTGGTCTTGGTGGTTCCAAACATATTTCATTTCTCAGTGATGCCGCCTGAATTGATCCTGGGAACTTATAATTGATTTTACTCAAAATCAACTACTACATTAATAATCAGATGCTAAACTATAAGAGTAGTGCTCTACTAGGAGGGTGGAAGGATAGTTGGATCCCATCAAAAGGGTGTTCCATATGTACGCTACGTCACCATATAGCGCTCTGTAAACTGCCAATTGCAGATTGATTAAACTTTAGAATTTAATCAATTTGTTTTCAGGCAAACAAATGCATGTCTACTATATTTTTATACTCACAAAATGACCGGAGATTTCATTACAGTCATGGCAAACTAGAAACATTCAACATCAGTATGGACTGTCGTCTTTGATGTACTCATGTATGATAACTAAATGACAGAACGTTTTGGAGATATTCTAGAATGATTGGCACACTTGTTGAAGTTTTTTAATAAACTTAATCTTAACCTGAAAATTAAGTGGAAAATCAAGCTGATAAAAAACAATAATACCAAAAAACATACAGTGTAGGTTTTTCTTCACCACTAGTTCCAGTAATTCTGGAGGGAACTGAATGTACAATTGTGTTCATAAGTTCACATACCCTGGCAGATATTGTGATATTTTGGCATACATTTTGGAAAAATGACTGATCATGCAAAAATCTGTCTTTTACTTAAAGTGATCATATGAATCCATTTGTTATCACATAGTTGTTTGGCTCCTTTTTAAATCATAATGATCAAAAGTTTACATACCCTTGAATGTTTTGCCTTGTTACAGACACACAATGTGACACACGCAGATTGAAATGGCAATTAAACATGAATTTCCTACACCTGTGGCTTTTTAAATTGCAATTTGTGTCTGTGTATAAATTGTCAGAGAGCTGGTTAGCTCTCATGTGGATGCACTGAGCAGGCTAGATACTGAGCTATGGGAAGCAGAAAAAACCTGTGAAAAGACCTGCATAACAAGGTAAAGGAACTTTATAAAGATGGAAAACAATATTAAGATATCCAAAGCCTTGCAAATGCCAGTTTCAATCACTTATAAAGAAGTGGAAAATTCAGGGATCTCTTTATTTAAAGCCAAGGTCAGGCAGACCAAGAAAGTGTTCAGCCAAAACGACCAAAATAATTTTTCAGGATACAAAGAAAAACCCACAGGCAACCTCAGGAGAAATACAGGGCTGCTCAGGAAAAAAACGTGTGGTTGTTTCAAGGAGCACAATACGACAATTCTTGAACAAAAAAATGCTGCAGGGTCGAGTTGCCATAAATAAGCATTTTCTGCACAAACGCCACAAAAAAGCCTGGTTACAATATGCCTGACAACACCTTGACATGCCTCACAGCATCTGGCACATTGTAATTTGTAGTGAGGAGACCAAAGTAGAGCTTTATGGTCACTAACATAAGCAGTTTTTTGGAGAGGGGTCACCAAGGCCTATAGTGAACAGAATACCATCCCCACTGTGAAGCAAGGTGGTGGCTCACTGATGTTTTAGGGGTGTGTGAGCTCATAAGGCACGTGAATTGTTTTATGATTGTGCCATTCTGTTGACCTACACTTGAATGTGAATCCCATAAGAAATAAGACTTGTCTTGCCTGCTCACTCATGTTTTCTTTACAAAATGTACATATTGCCAATCCTCCAAGGGTATGCAAACCTTTGAGCATGACTATATTTGGAGTTCAGGTGTGAGTTGCTTAATCCACTAGGTGGTCAATACATCCAGTCAGCTGTTAGAGTAAATGTCTTGAGGAAAATAGGCACAGAATTAACAGGATGGAAGATTACTGTCTTACCCAAATACAGTCCTGTAACAGCGGTGGCAGGTGGTGGAAGCGCAGGCACGGTAGTAGTTCAAAAGGAAGATTTATAGAACCAACAATAACCGACCCCACACGGATGTAAAACAGCACCCTATATACACCTGTAAAAGGACACAGGGGAACGTGAACACAGTTGGGATTAATGGAACGAATGACCTTAACTAAGACCGAAAAAGAGGACCAAATTAGGTCATGACAAAACCCCAAACACAGACGGAAATCGTTACAAGTCCTGCATAGTTTTTCTTCAAATTGATGTAGTTAATAAATCATTGCTCACAAACACGCATGTTCAACATAAGCACAAATCCACAGAAATGAGAAGAAAATAAATCTTGTTTTGTAAGTAATCCACCCTACAATTTTCTCCACTGTGCACAATGTTCCTGAATATCTGCCGAAGCCTTATAGAAGAGCTGCAAATCCAGTAGAGGGTGCTGTTGCATAGTGATGGGCCACTCAGTCCAATCGGGCTCAATATGACTGTAAAAACCCCCAGCCGGAACCATCTGACCATGAAAGCCCTCACCTGTTGTGCAGTCAGCAGTAAATGTCTTACCTAAGATGACTCTACTTGGTTTTGACCCGCTACAGCAATCAAACTCCACTCTGGACCTCAAAGCCAGTTCCACTCCATTTTTTTCATGTCAACCCTCTAATCAGGGACTAATTTAGACCCGGGACACCATATGGGTGCAATTAATAATGAGGTAGAACAGAAAACCAGCAGGATCCAGACCTCGTTGTGGGAGAATACCCTGCAAGACAGGACAGAACAGTCCAATCCAGGACTGACACTTATTCATCCGCTTCCAACGCCACAACCACACATTACATGCACACACAGGTTTGTATTTCAGTTTTCCTTCAACTTAACCTAACTCTAACTGAAACCTCAATAGCTAAACATTTACGCTTAAACCTAACCTAGCCCTACTGCTTAATGTTAACCCCTAAAGCTCACTCGTAATGCCTAAGCCTTTAAGTATCCTAAATTCTAACCCTAAATTAAAATTTGACCTAAAAAATATGCCCCTAAACTAGGTAAAATGTCCTAAAAGTGAGTTTATTCATTTTATACTATCCTTGTGAGGATCCTAACTTGATCTTTTAAACCAAAACACACACACACACTCACACGCACACACACACACACCCAGTTAATTTTGTAGTTACATAAGAAGGGACTTCTAAAGGGAAAATATATTAATCTTATTATACATGTTACACCTGCTATATAAGCAATAAGAATGTAAGAACACAGGAATGAATGATGTAACCCTATAAGAGATATGCACACGGAGGCAGACGCACTTCGACAGCAGCAAATATACTGGATGTAGATAAACATCTTGTTGGAGATAGAGACAGAAACAGAGAGAAAGACAGAAAGCGAGAGGACCAATTACCTAAACAGGTAAGATGCAGCTTTTTTAGACTAATCTTTACCAGTTATCTGGCCTGGTCGATATCGTATCTGACCCTATTGCCAGAAAGTTGTAAATCTCGAGGTCTGAAACTTCTAGATAGTTGTTTTAACTTGCCAAGGCATGAGATTTGTTCAGTCCTTGTTCATACACTAGATGACATATAACAACAACAGGTTCATTGATTCACACTTCTTAAATGTATATAAAAAGATTGCACAGTTACATTCTTTTAAAACATATTTATAGATTATCAAGGTAGATATTAAGTGTAAGACTGATTTGTGAATCCACTTCTAACATAGATGATCTTGATTAAAACCGTTTATTACATTATGATCTGTTTTACGTAATGACTTCTTTATTGAATGCATTGCATATCACAGTGGACAAGAATCATATCCTCTTATTTTATTTCTGTATTCTTTGGTTATTTATTGCAAACACAGGCAGGCTTTTTTGCATGACTTATTTCTGTTAACCAGCATCATATTCTCTCCTATTTTCAAATTATTGAACATTTCTTAGTTACTTTCTTTTCATTCTTTTCAACATTTTGTATATGGCCTGACTTTTCTGCTTTTCGTAGTTTTCCATTGCATTTGAAGTGAATGGTTCACTAACAAACTGCTTCACCTCTGTGGGGTGATCAAAAGTCACTTGAATTTTATCAGAAATCTCAGACGTCAAAAGTGTGTTCTGTGCTGATGTTGTAGGACATTACTGTGGAGTTTAAAGAATGTTAGCTTTTTGATTTGGGCTAAAAAGTTGAAGCAATAGTTATTTAAAATATCAGTCCATTTCTATCATATAAACAGTGATATTGCTCCCCTGCCAAATGGAAGATAATCTAGTGATTGAAAATGTCACTCAACATGTAAACCTCTGCTACAAAGTTAAACAATAAAATGTTATCTTGATGTGTTGGCTTTCTTGTGGTGGGTATGCTTCACCAGAGAATGTCCTTGCTTAGCCCCTTTATTCAGATCATGACGATCAACAGACATGTGTTTCATCACCAAACCAACAATGTTGCAAGCTACATGGGTTCACGAACAGTTAACCCACCACTGGATTCAGGTGTTGCACACCGCTTGGGGCCAGGTTTATTAAACAGAATCCCCTTTTATTATCGGACAGGAAAACATTAGCAGGCAAAGAATGAATAGCACGAGTCCCTTTCAAGTAATGTAATTATATGTTTTGAACCCTACCCAGTAGCTCAGATCCAGGCAGGTCGATCCGTATTTGAAAAAACAATCACCTGCTGTACTGGGTGGGATAAATGCATGGGCTTTCCAAGGTTGAAGCACACAGGTCTGTAAATGTAGAAGCAGGTAATATATGTATTCATGAGAACACACAGAAACATATCAATTTTTGCAGCCCTACCTTCCAAGGGCCAAATGTAGAACCGTAAGCTTATTTCCTTGTGACCATGGACATTATTATCCATAGGTTATGTTTTGGAACCAAGTTGACAGTTAAAAGGCTTCCCCACTGTAAAAGCAAGGTGTGCTGCGGAGCTCATGAATATCACAGTTCCTATTTCATTTCAATTAGCCCACAGCTCATTTGGTACTGGAACCGTGACAGTTATTCTGGCCCCATCTCATATCTGGTACTGGCCTAGAACCATGTAGGCTGGTGGATGGGTTCCACGCCATCGATGTCAGAAACAAACACACTGGTCTTACAGTGTGTTTGTTTAGAATTCAGCCTTTTTAGTTTAGAATTCTTATTTTTCTCATTTGGTGTCATTTCTTATGTTTCCTAATTGGTATAAAAGCACAGTGATGATCTTAATTGGCTCTTCCTCACTCCCTCCCTCTCCTTTCGTGTCCCTATTAAAGGCTACTGAAGGATAAGCCAGGGGGTAAGGATGCAACGAGTTTGCAGTTGAGATCTTCCCTGTCGGCCTTTTACCAATTAGTTTCACCTTACTTGAGCGCTGCCAGCTGTGGGCATAATCTGTGACACACCACTTAATCTGCATCAATGCAGGGAATTTAGAGAACGGGCTGGGTTTGTCATGCTCGTTGATCTGTTGTTGTTTCAGCTGGTTTGTTGTCAAAAAAGTGATGGTGCAAATGTCTGTGAAAAAGAAAAACAATGAAAAAACAAAAGAGGTTGTAGGTAAGAATTGGTTTGTTAAACATAATCATAATTGGCAATATATTTAAAGCCTGTAAATTGTATAATTTAAGAGTACCGAGTCTTACAGAATGCAGTTCTCACGATATCTGAAGGTTACAGTACATGTTATCCTACCCACTGACAGAGTTCTGTTCAGCCAGCTAGCTAAATATAACATAACATACTTCTTGTGAGCATTTTTACAAAAGCTGGTCTTTTAAGCAGCTTAATTAGCGATATACTTCTTACATGATGGTATGTTTTCAATTGCTTAGTCTCTTCTTAGCTGTTTCCTCTTCTTTTCAGTCGACATCGGAGACCACAAACCCAAATCAAAGGATCTGCCAACGCACCGGCACAACGTTGTCCATTTTGCTAAAAATGCCTGTCTCTGAGGATCACAACAATGTTGCTGTTGAATTGGCCATTGGTTGCTGTTGTAAAATCTTTAATAACAGTTTAAAAAACAACAGTGTTTTCTGATCCCACAGCAATTGAAAATAAAAAATAACCAATAAGGCTAGTTTATGCTGGTTCCACCACAACGACCAGGGATGCTGTTTGTTCTTACA
This sequence comes from Esox niger, assembly GCA_016801105.1. Classification (NCBI taxonomy): domain Eukaryota; kingdom Metazoa; phylum Chordata; class Actinopteri; order Esociformes; family Esocidae; genus Esox; species Esox niger. Next base: position 31,889 of record JACXGJ010001065.1, on the reverse strand, counting down.
GTGGAATTGGGCCATTAAACTCAATGGCACATTTTCAAGGGCTGCCAGCCCTGACCCCAATGGGAACTACAGTCCAGGCATTGCCTATTGTTTCTTTGTTTGGCAGTCTTTTGCAAATGTCTTAAAACAATTGTGGGCCAAACCTAAGCATGCAGTTCAGAGAGCAAATGTAGTCCTTCTAAAAGTAATCAGTTGGTATTCTGAAAATATTTTTTCTAAAACCCAATTAGCAAACAGCCGCAACGTTTTTCAAGGTATGTTATCTTGAGCTTTTGAATGAGAAAGGTTGTGGGCCTATTGAAAAAAAGAAGCCCCCGGGCCCATGATTTCTAAATCCGTCTGCTCTGGCGTAACATTTAGCCCAATCTCATCTATGGTGGAGGAGCCAATGGGTGGGCAGACAGACCCTGGCCCCGTCAACAGCTCCCTTAGGCTGTTACTGGTAAGCCCACATTTTACCCTTGGAAATATTGAACGAGGACTCGTTTTGGCATTAAACTAATGGTGGGCAGCAGGACAGCTCTGTTCTTTTCTGGGCAGTTGTTGACCAGAAAAGGAAACCATTGCATATTACATTACGTTAATATAATTATAAACAAAACTCTACTCGTGACCTATTTTACTTCCACACAGCAGATTGGTGTAAAAATTTGTTGCATAACACATGATCATTCAAATATGGTATTATGCATACAGTTGAGTTCAGTGAAGTATCCATTTTACATTTAAATCATTGAAGACTTGCCTAGAACTGCATACATTTTCCCCATGTTGGTCCCCTGTGACATTACTTTACATTTGAAGTTCATTTCATTTGACTGTATTTTTATGAATAGCAGGATGTACATAGACTAGGTTTTTCTCATGCAGGAAGATATAACATGACCTTGGTTAGTATTAGAAACTTTAACTGTACCACTTTCTTTAACTTTTTTTAAACAATAGGAACTATCAAGGATGATGACATCTCTTCAATTATATTAATCCTTCAATTTCGGTAATCCTTTTTTAATGCATTGGGCCACATCAAGAATGTAGACTGTCTTTCAGTGCATGCTAATACCGCGATTCCACTAATCTCTCTAAGATTGGCAAACTGGAGAAGATGTATACAGTAACAAGCTCTCTGCCTACAGTATGTAAATCTCCTTTTAATACCAACAAATAATTCCAGAAATTGCTATTTGGAACTGTAGGATATTATTGATTTCCAAACTCTGCTGTTATTGTACACTGTGAGATATCTGAGGGATATTGATCATATTCAGTAGCTATATTTGCCCGACCTACTCCACCAACCTGAACTAATGATATATTCCACAGTGAAATATGATAAATCGCTTGTCATATGAAGATAAGCGATAAGGGCAGTCTCCTTATTTCTGTAACCGTTATTTTTTATCAGAGAAGCTAAAACACTCTGTGATTCAAACTTGATTTCACAGACGCTGGAGCTGATGACATTTGGACTTTTATCTGACTCTGAAATTGCCATATCTAATGGTAAATATAAAACCTCTGAAATCTGTCGATGAAAGGAGCAGCATCAGCTGATGGATTTCACGGTACCTTTGGGCTCCTCTGTATGAGTAACCCCCTCTGTAGTCTAAGTATCATCTCAGAGACATATGTGTGCAGATGATTGTCTGATAGTGACAAGATAGTCCAAGCGTCATCTCAGAGACGTACAAAAAAATATTGAGACCGCTGCACCTTTCTCTTTCCTTTGCAAAAAAGTGGAAAAGTAAATATTTCAGTGAGGAACAGAAGCGTTAAATTTGCAGAGGTCTCTTTTTTCCAGAGCTGTATATGTGTGCAGATGATTGTCTAATAGTGATCAGCAAATGCATGGAATATTTTCACTGAATGTATTTTCACATTTGAAAAAGTCATTATTGGAGGAATACCGCAAATCTTCATGCATAAAAGAGTCAATCTCCTGGTGCAACAACAACTTTTGGACCTTTCAGTGTGTGATATGTACTGACTGAGTATGGCAGTTATGTTAGTTCATCAGTCATGCCCCATCAGGACCCATAATATAACCTTTTCATTTCATTATTCATAAACAAAGTAAAATGTAAAGATTAGCCTAAAACTCAAAACATTTACAATGGAAAATCCATATCTTTGTTTAAAAATGGGATGAGAAGTACATTTATCCAGCCTTGTCCCTCAGCTTTTTACCAAAAAAGCTCTCTGACCACTTTGTTATTTTTTCAACTAGCACTCTATTCAGGTTGCGATTACATTTTGTGTTGAACTGATATATGGATTTGAAGACAGATAGTAAACATCAGGTAACAACTTTTGTTTTCTGACCTTTGAATAGGTACAATTGAAGGCAGCAAGGTCTCCTGTAAGTACAAACGCCCTTTATCTTTCTGCAAATATTAGTGAGCTGGAGTGAGATGAGTAACCAAGACAACCGAGAAAGTCATTATGTTAAGTGCCCTGGTAATGTAATGACTTACCTCTTGCCGTGACAACATATTTATCACAAAACACTGTCCAAGAACATACATTATCATTGGCCCTTACAAAACACGAAGAATCATGAGAAAGAGTATAATTATGCTTAAACACCTTTAATGTCTCTCTGCTGCAGACATCTGGGATGTACCACCAAATCTGTCTGATCCTCGGCATCTGAACATATGCCAACAATGATAAACGGGGCGAGAGCTTTACTCTGTGAGACAAGGTCACATCCAGACACTGCCCAGTCCTGAGAGTTTTTTTAAAAACGTTTGTGCATCATTTACAATGCTTGGGCTAAAAACTAGTTTTAGTTATATGACCCTGAGAAGCCATATGTTGTTAGTTTGAAGGTAAGGAGTAATACTGCATAGAAACGTAAATGCAATGCCAGGACGTTGTCTATATTACTTTATCACATAAGTTGGTCAATTCATTCAGGTTCAAAATAATGTATTGTACGAGGGGTTTAATATGTTCATGTTCTTTGCCAAGTGTTTTTTGCAGGTTGTTTTAAAGTTGATAACAATGCGATTGTCATAATAGCTGGCCATATCCAATGTGTTATTCTTTTGTGACAAGGCCGTAATTGTCAATTGGGGTTAAAAACTGAGCAAGAAAATAAATCATGTGAAAATATACTGCTTCAAATGAGCTGCTTTCGCTTGTGATAAAGCATTTTCCATAGATCAACAGGCGTTGTTAAATGGTGCTTGACGTCAGATTAGGCTGCTGGTGCATTGTGGGGCATAGTTTATCTCTCTATGTCGAACTTAGTCTCTACAATGTTATTGTATGGTGTCACAGACAGGGCTTTGGATGATGGTTACGAAGTTTCCTAAAATCCTAGTTTTTTTTTCTCCAATTCTGGTTGCAAGATGCCTGGAAACAGAAGTGAAAGGGCCAAAAACCTGGAATTGTCCTTCCATTATTCTTGGAACATTTGGGAATTTTGGGAGGGCTACCAACATTTATAGTATATGAACAGGTGTAATAGTTCTACCTGTTCCCACACTCCCTAGGAGGGATAGAGAGAAAGAGAAATGAAGGGGGAGAAATGGCAAATGAGAGAGGAATGCGATGGAGGCCGGGATATCAAGGGAGGGATGGAGGAAGAGGAAGATAAAGTGAGGGAATGAGAGACATTGACAGGGAGTGAAAACCAGGTGTATTTCTGGAGCTCTGAAGCATATGGTTGGACCTACTGGAGGTGTGCCTTTTTGTGTGTGTGTTTTGTGTGTGTGTTTGTGTGGACAGGACAATCTCTGACTATGACTCACAGATAATGGTCCAGTGATGAATGTACATTTAGCCTGGTCCAGGGGGCTGCTAAACAGCCAGACCATCTGGATAGGCCCAGACGTATTGCTCTTTTTTCCACTAGCTTTTTCTGGTACCATATTCATCTCTGTCGACTTGTCCTGAAAATTGAAGGTCTCTAGGTTTCCCCCTTCTCTTGTTTCCTTCACCTCTTTGCCTGTTCTTTATGCCTGTTCCCCAGGCGTTTCCATCAGCCTGACAAGCAAGACTGCCCAACTGGTTGATACAGAACAAGAAATGTATCAGTAGTATCTTTCCTTAGCAGATGTTGGAGTTCATATATATATATATTTTTTTTTACAGTTAAGTGATTTAGCAGAAGCTTTTATCCAGAAAAACAGCCTGAACAATGACACCCATTCCTCAGCATCAGTGGACATTTAATATCATCAGATTTAAATCAAATGTTTTGGGAACAACAGAACCTGCCAGATAATCTTAAACTTAAATATATTAAAACTGAAATGGCATTAGGGAGGTGAGTGTTCAGGGAGGACCAGCTCGTTAAGCGTTTTTTTCCACTTCTTTAATTAATGCGGGTGAAGTATTACAGCCGCTACAGAGCAGACCAACGATTAAAGCATCAGAACAAAGTCCTGGCTGGAATCCTGGACTGTGCTATTAGAATTCACAATTTGCCCATTTAGAATTAGTTAACTTCTCTAATAGCAGACCCTTTTGGATTCAATTTATCAAACAAAAGATGAATAAATAAAAATATATATATTTGAAGCATGCAGACTTATAATTTCCCATTCAATTGGTTAACACAACTTCTAGCTGGACTGGTACATCAGCAAAAAGGGTTGAAGTGTGCACTTAGAAGAGTAAGGAAAACTTCATAACATGTGAGACACTAATAAAGAGGACACATTGATTACCTGAAACACTTTTTCAAAAATTGTTCAACTTAAACTTTAAAGCCATAAAAACATGGATATAATAATCTCTTCTTGCTCACTGAATCAAGAATGTTTTTGCAGGGCATGGTATGAACAGATTCATTTCAAGTAATCTAGTTAATTTGGACTGAGAGTAGGAAACAATAGGTTCTCTGAGTCCCGTCAGTCAGTCCCAGTCTCTGGTAACAGTCAGAATGTCCAAAAAGAAGTGGTGGGCCTATTTATTACACGCAGTTATATCCATCCTCCACTACAACACAGGCTGTTATTGTCTCGGTCACTAGATCAAATGACAACCAGTAATACAGTGGACTTTAAAGGGGATGGGATTTCCTGGCAGTACAAGCTGTGTTTTTGTTTAGCTTAATCACTGCCCTCCTTGAAGAAACTTATGGGAGTCTTTGCCCGCGTCCCAAATGGCACCCTTTTCCCTGTTTACCAAGCCACGTTTTGCCACGGTCTCGCAGGTCGGTAGTCATGAGCAGCACACTGCATTGAAAAAGGAGTGTATTTTGGGACACAGTCTGTGCGATCCCGCTCTTGGCTTCTTGATTTCTCTTCATTTGAAACACAGAGGCAGGGTGCAGGACATATCACCCGCCCCTCTTTCCTTAGCGGTACTGTAATACAGTGTACCTCAGCTTACTTACCAACACCGGTCTGTTCTTTATGTCCCGGCAGAGAGCCGATTTGACGCTCTGCAATCAGATGCTGCCTGGTTGCGACGTTGGCGGTTTTATTGAGTCGACTGGGGCCTCGGAGCGAAACGCTCCCCCTGTTTGAAGTTACGGAGGCAAAGGGACAATGGACCTTGGCACTGGGCTCTAACCTCTGTTACGTCCCACTCTCATGGTGGCCTGCCGGTGTGCTCATGGTGTGTGCCCCATGCACCATAAATACTCAAGACAGACCGAGAACCAAATACTTAGTAGGGCCCCCAGTGACTTGTTGGTTTAAGAACCGTTGTCAGAAGATACATCGAATGCTGCTCCCACCATAACCCAACAGCTGGCTAATTTGTCACGGGGGGGGGGGGTTTGAGTAAGGATGTGTACAGGGACAGACTTAAACGGACCCGGCACAAAGCTCCGTTCTGCAAAGTTACCATTGATGTTCAGCCCAGATTGCCACCTTTCCATTCTTCTGTGTGTCTGCTCTCAGATTGAGTTTGAAAGTGATGCATATTTCCAATTGCTGGAGGACATTTAGATGCTTGTATTTAGCATTCTACTGGGCACTCTACCTTCCACAGGAAAGCTACAGGAGTCTCTTGTCACCAGTTTGTTACTGTGCTGACACCACCACTCCCCACCGCAAGCAGATAGAGCTGTTTCTCTGACGGAAAACCAAGCCAACAATATAGCACAGCAGGACATTTGATTCAAGACTGATGGCTGTCCTGTTGAGCTGACAACTGTTTGAGAACTATGTGAATCAACAATAAGGATTTAGTACCTGTTGGAAACAATTTGCCTTAAAACTCTATTCAGGTGTAATACAGGCAAATGTGGTTGAAGAGATAAATGGGCCAATTGGAAGCCGGGGATAATTAGCCTTTTGGAGTAGCACCTACTGTATATACATAGCATATAGCATATAATATATAAAACTTTTTTTTATTTCAAACCACAATGACAAACCTTTCAGTAATTTAAAATACTCCTCTGGAGGAGATAAACCATAAAAGACTATGATTCTTTGACATTGCGGTGGTAAAATATAGATTTTTTTAAAATTTGAAACGGTTCCTCTGGTGAGACAGATATAACACACCTCCCTCAAACGCTTACCGTTCTTTCGGAACACTTTTTACCCCGGAGAAAAAGGGCGTAAACAGAGTTGACTATGGCCTGCCTTTCATCTTAAGCCCAGGCTTACCTGCATTGTGATTCAACAGGACACAGAGAGATGGAAACCTGCTCTGATTTACAGAGGCCTGGCAGATGAGCCTGAGATTAACTGTAATTTGCAGAATGTAATAGCGGTCTGGGCACACTCCTGTGACTTGGTTAGAGAGCAAGCAGAGAGGTGAGATCTGGGGGGGAGGAGCAGAGAGGGATGGAGGCGCGAGGGTAGAGGAGGGAAGGAGAGGTGATGTAAAGACAGGCGAGGAGGAGAGCGGGGAGATGTGGAGAGGTGGGAAATGGACAGAAATAGTGAGGAGAGGACAGTAATGGAGAGCAGTGTGGAGGAGAGGTGGGGAGGAGAGGACAGGAGAGGGGAGAGATGGGGAGAGGACAGGTGCGGAGCGGGGAGGAGGGGACAGGAAAGGGGAGGAGAGGACAGAAGGGGGGAGGAGAGGTGGGGAGAAGAGAGTACCGGAGAGGAGCGGGGAGGACAGGAGAGGAGAAGCAGGCTTATTGTTCACCTGTGATTCATCACTTATATTACTGAGATGAACATCCTTCCCTCCTTTCTTCCCAACCTTAGGCATCTCCGGAATATCAATCATCTCACAGGGGATGCTCAAATACACACAGGCATAAAAACACCAGCGTTTGTAGCGTTAGCCAGGACTCTGTTAACCTCCATGTCATCTATGAGCAGGACTTTCTTTTTGATTTATTCATTCGTTTATATATAATTTATGTAGCCAGAGAAGTCACCTTGGAATTGACTTTCCCCTTTTCAAGACCATTTCAAGGAGCCCTTTTTAGCTGAGCCCTCATCCTTCGTCTCGTCCCGAAGGACGTCATGAAGCAAAATTGAACATTTCCACATCAGTGCGAGTTTTGTGAATGAGTCACTGATGATTTAAATTCCAGGGTATCTGTGCCTGTAACCCCTCATCTGCATAAAGAACTGATTCAGGCACCATGCACCTGCCCGTCTTTGTCATTGAATCACATCAATCTTTTCTGCACCGTCGGAGGCAGATTCGAAATTACAGCTTCAGGTATGAAATTAGAACCCTTTTCTGTGGAGTACTGAGCCAGAAGAGAGATGTCTCAGTCTATAATGTGAAACTATATGTTCTAGAAACTGGTGAGATAATGACAAAAATGAATAAATCCCTGGAGGGTAAAATCAACTCCTTGTATTTGTCAGTTTACCACTTGACTACAGCCACGGACACATTGTGGGAATGTTTGAATGATAACAGTAGCACTGCTTTGTCCTCAATACAGGGTCGACATGGTTACACGTGTGCCTGTGATCAGAGACATATGACGAGCACGGCCAATACTGTAAAACCACATGCCAGTTGGGATTCATGATATTCTACACAAACCATGCTGCTTCCTGTTCATTTAAGCACATTGTTGGTTGTGCTTCACAGTGCATATCACAGTTTGTGTTAAGCTGATAGTTGCTGACGGAACAATAAAGACGCCCAATTGATACCATGGCCTCCCTTGTCACTGTCATCTACTGTATCATGTCAGCAATGAAGATATATTGGACATAAACAATTATATAGTATATGAGAGAGGCTGTAATTCCAGATTAGATCGTTGGATTCCCCCCTCTCTCTCCCCCTCTCTCTTTGTCTGTCCTCAGAACAAACATATCAAAGCAGGATCATAGCAATGAAGTTCCAAATAAAGGCTGATGAAAGACACAATAATCTATAAAGCCCTGGAGAGTGCTATGCTGTAGTGGCATCATAAAGTCTCAACTAATAAAAGCTATTGCCCAGAACACAGGGGACGAAGCTGTATTCGTATCTTTATTTCATTGATTTTCTTTATGGGCAATATCGGACAGTTAGCACTCAAAACCCTGCTGAGATTGACTTCTGTGTGTGTGTGTGTGTGTGTGTGTGTGTGCTATGTAGGTGAGACATCGTTTTAGCATTCACGTGCTTTTGCGTGTGTGTGAGTGTGCGTGTGTGGGTGCCTAGGTAAGTGAGACATTGTTATAGCATGCGTGTGTGTGTGTGTGTGTGCGTGTTTGTGCTCAGGCAATTTACACCCTGTGGAGTGAAGATTCTGGAAGAATGAATGTGGGAGATATCAGACATATTAGCTGGTAGCTACTTTAGGCACACTGTCCCCCCACAATGTCAAATGACTTCGTCCATTTCCCGACAGCTGTGCTGCAACATCCATTATATTTTACTGGAGCTCCAATAAAAGAGGCTACCTTTAATTTATAATTTATATTTTATACCTCTGTATGTCACAATATATTATGTCACACTGTAATAGATTCAGCAATATAATTTTGTTCTACATTTATTGCCTGTATTCAGACGAACTGAGAGGCAGTTTAATGTCAAAAAGAGAGTGTATTAGCGGAATTAAAAATCCCAATCTGGATATTCCATTCTATCTCTTCGCAGCTATATGAATGTTGTAATTTAATCTCTGGCTCGGTCCACCACAGTACCTCACTTCTCCTGTCTGCAGGGTCCGACGCTCACAGAGCTCAAATGTCTGACTTGTTAGCATTATTACTAGTAGTGTCTCTATCTGTACGCGGACAACCCATTGCGAGCGGTGCTACTCAACCTCCCAAAGCCAGAATTATAAGTTAAACATAAAGCAAGTTGGAGACATGGGTCAGCGTCATTTTTAGACCATTCAATACTGCATAAGTACCCCGAAAAAGCGAAATGGCTTCCGGCTGTGGGCTTTCACCGGGGCCACCTGATGTCACCAACACCAACCGTGTTGATGCTCCCGTAAAACTAGCATCATGTCATGCCCCATTTGGCCCAGAACATACGCGAACACCTCCTTAAATTAGCCCACCCCACTCCCACTGCGTAAATAAATTGATCTCTTGGCTGTGGCTGATGAGTTTTCAATTGCAGGAAATGGGTGCAGATATCCACCTTCAGAACAACGTTAATGTAAAATCAAGAGCCCTTTGGAAAGGTGATGAGCTGGTATACCACATCATTGCACAGACTACCGATATAGTGGGGAATTCAAAGCAAAATACCTATTACTCACAACCTGACAAAATTACAGAGGTTGAGAGACTATAAACAAGGAATCTGATGTATTATTATTCCAGCCTGGTGTTATATGCTCAGCACAGCATATGTAAATTGGGGACACTTAAATCAATATGATATGTTACAATATCAGATACCTTATTTTTAGCTAATTCATAAAATATACTACATTATGCAAATGTCTTAAAATATCCTGCTGTGCTCATTCATAACATGCTGTGTTGTATAACTGCTGTTCCCTTTATATCTTAACATAATGTAACATAAAGGCACACTATGTAATATATTTACTGTGCTACTAGCAAAAATACAAGTAAAAATGACCAGTAGACATCTGCTGTTAAGGATTTAAGTAAATGTTTAAAATTGTATTTTTTTGAGTGCCTGACGTATACTGATGAACCAAAATATTACGACACCTCACAGGTGATGTGAATAACGTGGATCATGTCCTAAGAAGGGAAAATGTTTGGGTAGATTAGATGGTAAGCGATCAATCAGTTCTCATAGTGGGTTAGATGCAGGAGAAATGTGCAGAGGTAAAGAACTGAGTGACTTTGACAAGGGCCAAATTGATATGGCCAGACGACTGTATCAGAGCATCTCTGATGTGGGGTGTGGGGTGTGGGGTGCTGTGGAGTGCTCCCGGTCAGCAGTTATGAGTACCTACCGACAGTGGCCCGAGGCGGAAAAAAACACAAACATGCGACACAGTGATGGGCAATCCCATCTGGTTTCAAACCGATAAAGTCTACTGGGGCGCAAATCACAGAAAACGTTAATGATGGTAATGGGAGGAATGTGTCACAACACACGACGCATCACTTCCTGCTGTGTTCGGGGCTGTTTGGCCATTGAAAGCACCTACAATGGGCGAGTGTCTGGACTGGACCTTGGAGCAGTGGAAGAAGGTCGCTTGGCCCGACGAGTCCTGTTTACTTTTACATCCCACGGACGGCTGTCTACGTAGGCACCATTTACTCAGGGAAGTGATGGCCAGTTTGGGACGGTGGAGGACGTGTGATGCTCTAGGCGGTGTTCTGCTGGGATATCCTGAGGCTGGGCATTCAGGTGGACATCAGTTAGACGCGTGCCACCTACCTAAACACCGTTGCAGATCAGGTTCACGCCTTCATGGCAATGGTATTACCTGATGGCAGTGGCGTCTTTCAGCGGGTTAATGCGCCCTGTCACACTGCACACATTGTTGGGGAATGGATTGAGGAACATGGTGATGAGTTCAAGGTGCTGCCCTGGCTTCCAAATCCCCCAGATCTCAATCTGACCACGCATCTGACCAAGCATCTTGTGGGATGTGCTGGACCAGCAAGTCCGGCGGCTCCACCTTGCAACATGCGGGAGGAGCTGCTGATGTTTTGGTGCCAGATACGACAGGACACCTTCAGGGCTCTGGTAGAGTCCATGCCTTGGTGTGTCGGTGCTGTTTTGGTGGCATGTGAAGGACCAACATCATACCAGGCGAGTGGTCATAATGTTTTAGCTTTAGACACTTGGAGTACTATGCCCCCACCCTAAACCACCCTGGACTAGCTAGTACTAGTCAGTTCAATTAGGTAAAAGGAGACAAGTCAAGTTATTGTTTAAATTCCATCTTGCAAATGTTAGAGGCAGGATTCTACACAGTACCTCATTAACCTGAGATGTCATACAAAATGCAGTGTCTCATAAAAACGTAAAGATTGTTATAAAATAAAGTATAGTATTTCTTTACCAAAAGTAAAAAACTTAATAGATAGAAGCACTCCAATTATGTCATTGCCTCCCTGGAAAAGATCCTTCTTGCCTGGATACTCAGTTTTTGAGGACGGCCTGTTTAAGACCAATCAATCAAATTTCTTTTCTAAAGCCCTTTTAACATCAGCATTGACACAGAGTGCTTTTACCCAGCCTGATAACCGAAAGAACAAGCAGCAACAAGAATGAATGCACAGTGGCTAGTGAAAACTCCCTAGTAGGATAGAACTGTGCATATAGCGGTTTAAAGGAGAATATTACCTTTTAACCTACATCAATGTTTTTGCAAGATGAGATGACCAGCAGGTCAATAAATGCATGCGGGCTGTGTCCAGAGTGTTTAAACAGAATCCAGATCAGCTGCAAAACCAGGTGGGCAGATACACAGCTGGGCCATATTCAATGACTTGGAAATGTTCTATCCTATCTCTGATTGGTTCTTCTGAAGAACTGAAATCAAATATTCTGAATTTGATTTCAGTGTTCTTGCATCTTCATGATGCAGATTTTGTTGGGAATTGTGCTAACAATCTATTGGAACCTCCCAGAGACAGGTGGAATTAACTCTTTCAGTCTAGGGCAGTTCCAATCCACAGATCATTGTTTTCCACACCACATTCATGAGTGTGTGCTGTAATACCCTACCTTGTCTCCAACTATGCATATTGTAACCACACCCACATACCCACATGAAAATAATGCACCTCTCCTGCATTGTGGGTTTGAGAGTTCAGCATAACAGTCTAGCCTCATTGTGTTTGTCTCCTTAACTCTGGCACTGCAGACAGCTGTGAAAGAAAGCCCTCAGCATCAGGCTTTGTTTGTTCCAAATATCTCCTGTGCAGTTAACCTCATCCCAAGGCTATTTTGCACACTGCATATAAGCCTGGTACATCAACCATTAACCATTGGCCTTAGTGGGAATGATCAATTAATTCTTTGGAGTGACCTACTGAGAAAAGTTTTTGTCATCTTAGCTTATTGGTTTCCATGGCAGCTTCTTTCCATAAATCTCTGCGTGTTACCTAGCAACAACAACAATAAAAACTGAAAAACACAACATAAATCAAGTTTTGGAGCGGAGGTCTTAGTTTTCCGATTATAAATCTAGCTAAGGAGTTGATTGCCTGAAGGAGAGGCATTTCTGACACTTGATCATATACACAAACCCTTGTCCCTTTGACTTTTCATGTCTCTGTCTTAAAACCAGCTGTTGGGGTAACAGTATATCACAATGGAAATGTTTAAATTATTTAAAAAGCAACTGACTGTTCTGCTCAGAGTCAGAGCGTCATTACGGCAACATAACGAGAGAACAAATCGTCCAAGAGACACATAACATATAATGTGCCGAGACATTGTCTCAACACAATGTATTCCAATCAAGGTCAAGTTTGACTCAGCAATTCACTGGACCTTCTACACGTCTGGGTGGTAGTGACTAACAAGCAAAGACACTATTATGTAGTGCATAATCTTTCTCAGACCTCTCCCAGCGGACCCCTACTAACTAACGATGTTGTTTTGGCCCTGATGTAGCTTACCTGAATCAAGCAGCCAAGGACTTGATAATTAGTCAGCAAGGCGATTCAAGTGTGCTAGCTCTGGAATCTATCAGATACATGGAACAGCTAGAGTTCCCCAGGAGAGCTTTGAGAACTACCGGGTTCTGGTGGAACATAATAGTCTCTAGGGCGAAAGGGTTCCTCTTGGGACGTAGATCCAATCTCGGTGTGAAATGAGTAATACTGCACGAAGGCGCGTGTATGTGGTGGAAATACTTTCTGCTCTTTCCTGTCATATTGAGGATGCAGCAGCCAGTGCAATGAGGCAGTGATATGAATAATGTATCTCTTTATAAGTGTCTCAACCTCTATAGATTTCACACTGTTCCTTAACCATGGCGATCAATAAGGTGTCCTGGGAAATAAGTACCTATTGATCAGAGCGGGGATGAGAAATGTCCCCTTAAGTGGACTGGAGGGGGTAAGGGAGCAAAGGCCTTCCTGAGCACAGCTGGAGAAGCCCCCACCCCTTTTCCCCTCTCCACTGTACCCCACTCCGTCTTTAATTCTTCCATTGCTCTTTCTACCACCAAACCTCCCTATATCCCCCATTTCCATCTTTTCCGATCCACAGCCCTAACAGGCCATCTCCACTTCCCTCCTCTCCCTCCATCCATCCCACAGCTGTACAGGCACTGATGGATCACACGGCCAAACCAAATCATTTTCCCAAGATGCCCAATCCGATTTGAGGGAATAAAGCTCTGGAAGATTGATGTGGGTGGGAGGGGGCAGGTTACACAATGGTTGGCTCCCGGGCCTGCTAGGGTCAACCAGAGGAACATACTTATTCACTGTTTATGAATGTACCAGCAAGGTGTGAAGGTGTGCTCAGGGATGCTTGTTAGAACTACCATGTTACATGTGGATAATTTTAATTCAGCAGTATAGAAAACTCAATTAATATAGTGAACATTTGAAAATGATTGGAAAGGAAAGGGATGCACAAAGGAATTACGAGAAAGCAACACCTCTCTTCCAGTGAACCCTCCTTCCTTTTCTCTCTCTCTCTCTCTCTCTCTTTCTCTGTATGGATATAAAAAGTCTACAAACCCATTTTTGTGATGTAAAAGAAAGAGACAAAGATGAATCATGTCAGAAAATTTTCGTTTGTGATCTATAATATGAACAATTCAATTGAAGAACAAACTGAAATCTTCGAAGGGGAAAAATTAAAAATAAAAATCTTACAATAACCTGGTTGCATAAGTGTGCACACCCTCTTATAACTGGGGATGTGGCTGTGTTCAGAATTAACCAATCACATTTAAACTCATGTTAAATAGAAGTCATTACACACCTGCCATCATTTAAAGTGACTTTAACCCGTAATCACAAATAAAGTTCAGCTGTTCTAGTAGGACTTTCTTGACGTTTTCTTAGTTGTATCTCAGAGCAAAAGCCACTGTCCGCAGAGAGCTTCCAAAGCATTAGAGGGATCTCATTGTTGAAAGATATCAGTCAGGAGAAGGGTACAAAATATTTTCCAAAGCATTAGATATACCATGGAACACAGTGAAGACAGTCATCTTCTAGTGGAGAAAATATGGCACAACAGAGACATTACCAAAGACTGGGCGTAACTCCAAAATGTATGAAAAGACGAGCAGAAAACTGGTCAGGGAGGCTTCCTAAATGCCTACAGCAATAGGAGCAGCAGGAATATCTGGGAAGTACTGGCTGTGTGCTACATGTGACAATTTTTTGTATTTTTCATATTAATGGGCTATGGGGTAGAGTGGCAAGACTAGAGCATTCTCTTACAAAGGAAAACATTCAAGCTCAGATGAAGTTTGCAAAAACAAACACCAAGTCTCCAAAAAGCAGGTGGGAAAATGTGTTATGTTCTGATGTCACCAAGGTGGGACATTTCGGCCATAATCCCAAAAGGTATGTTTGACACAAAAGTGACACTGCACATCACCCAAAGAACACTATACCCACAGAGAAGTATGGTGGTGGCAGCATCATGCTTTGGGGTTGATTATCTTCAGTTTGAACCAGAGCCTTAGTCAGGGTGGAGGGAATTATCAACAGTTCCAAATACCCAGCAATCTTCAGGCATCTGTTAGAAAGCTGAAGATGAAGAGGAAGTTCACTTTTCAGCACAACGACCCAAAGCACACATCCAAATCCACAAAAGCGTGGTTTCACCAGAAGAAGATTAATATTTTGAAATGGCCCAGCCATAGCCCAGACCTGAATCCAACTGAACATCTGTGGGGTGATCTAAAGAGGGCTGTGGACAGGGGATGTCCTCGCAATCTGACACATTTGGAGCACTTTTGAAAAAGAAGAAGTGGGAAAATATTGCCACATCAAGATGTGCCATGCTAATAGACTTCTACCCAAAAGACTGAGTGCTGTAATAAAATCAATAGGTGCTTCAACAAAGTATTATCTTAAGGATGGGCACATTTATGCAACCAGGTTATTGTGAGTTGAAATGGAAAGTTTTGAGTGAGGAACTGAATTGTTAAATTTTTCTCTTAATTCTTACTCTTCTGTCCCTCACTCAAAACCTTCCAATTCAATTTTCTTGGAAAGGAAACAAAAAGGCGCAGTGGTCCCTTAATTTTTTCCGGAGCTGTAAATATGTATATATATTATACAGTATGTATATAGTTTGGATACAAACATACCAATGCAATATTTCTGTATAGCTGAGAACTTTGTTTAAAGCTTGTATCTGGGCAATAAGTGTTTCTATTCTCTGAATAACACAGCAAAGCAACCATTCTTGGAATCTGTTCTGCAAAATGTTGTAGTTAATTCACTACAACGTGACTCACAATACCATTTCCTGGCTGATGCGGAGCCTGCATTCACTTGATTTCCTCCTGTCTCTCATGGAAGTGACCTTTGAATTCTGTCATTATATATATACATATATATGTATATATACATTTTTTATGTGTACCTATTCTCTGTCTATGAGAATAGGTGGCCTGGTGCCAGCAGCATTGGATTAGCAACAGAAAGGTTGCTATATAGAATCCCTGAGGCGGTAAGAAAAAACAGTAACAGCAGTTTAACCTTAATAGCTCACTAATAGGACTTATAACTGGCCCAGTCAGTGCAACCCTGTAACACTGTGAAATGTGTTTCTCTTTGCTATTTATATGCAAATGCAGACGCAATGCTGCAAGTAGGGAAAAGAGAGGGGTTCATAACTTGTACCCGAGAAGTGCAGTGAGACATGCAAATAAAGCAGCAGATTTCCAAATGTTAATGCAACTTTAACGAGAGTTAATCAAGATTACTGCGTTACTCGTATCTGCCATATCTGTCCCCCAGTACCACTGACAAGGTTACCGTGGGCAGTAGGGAAATGAGTGCAAGAGAACGTAACCTTAGTGATAAATACATAAATATATATTCTGACTCCATGTTGTTTGCAAACCATATGCAATCATAAATCACCATGATATGCTGGAAGTTCTTAGAAAAGGTAGCTAATCTTTCATCACAAACCAAACATTTAAAAGATCATATGTTTCACGGCTTACTTTATACTCAATGCTCCTCATCAGTCAAGTCCAGAAGATAAGGGACTGTGTAGCAACCATGAACTCAGGGATGATCAGTCTGGTCACTTTTGATTTACATACGTGTGCCTATATCAGTTATCATAACTCCCCAATAAGGGGTAGGTCGTTAAATATGAACCATATAGTAAAATGGCGTGAGTCTAACAGAAAGTTAATTATGACAAAGGGATGATTAAAATGTCATATGTTCCCAAGTCTAAAAAAACTGCTTTGCAAATTCCAGGACTTAGGGACTCCAAGTCTGGTCGCTTAAACCTATGTGTGTTTATTTACCAGTAGCCCAACAAGTTTGAGTAGGGAGATAAATGAGGAATACCATAGTAATAATCTATATTCCACAGTAACACAATTTATTCCAATCAAGTAATAAAGTTACAATACAAAACATAGTTACATACCAACACGATTCAACATCCTCCCAACTAGCCGAACAGTCTACTAAGTATATAAGACACTAAGTATTTAAGACACTATAGCACAAAGGTGTGCTAGGAGCTTCTGTTAGACTCCTGAATATGACTACAACACAATGTGTCGGGAGGTCTCTATAACGATGACAATCTCCTTAATATGACTACAACACAATGTGTTGGGAGGTCTCTTTAACAAGAACAAACTCAAATAAGACAAAGCCATTTATCCTAAAATCAGACCCCCAAATAGTCACTAGCATTACTAAACCTTGGAAAACACAAAGAACACAAAGGACAGGAACAGTCCCACTTAACCAATGCAAAATTATCAAATGGATGTGGCGTTGCCATCAGTTGTGTGACATGCAACAAGGACAATCATTCCTACAATGTTCTTGTGAAGTTTGACCCATAACCCCTACTGTACAATAATGCATACCAGCCTATTCTACCCTTTGTGGGGAACAGGAACAATCCAAACTCTACAGATAAATGTCCACAATATCATGCATTTAGGTACACTCCAGTTTGCTCAGAGTTTCACACCTCTCCAGGTGAGCTCAGGAGGGTGAGGCTGATGGCCCACATCTGGTGTTACTGATCTTTAGAGAGGCAAATGTTACCCAGAACACTGAATGACATCACCAAGGGTCTGTTGGAGACTTGGTGGGGCCAGGAGCATCTCTTCGTCGAATACCTTCCCACTCTTCCTCAACAGACATTTCTCATTACACTTCACCACATTATTGCTATTAACATATTTGTTAAGAACTGGTCTCCGATCTGTAAAGACCAACACATTTTTTGTGGTTGATGATAGAGAATCATCAACAGCTAGTCTTGGATCAGTTGCTAAACTCCTAGATCCGAATAAGGACTTAATAGAAACCGAAACATCATGTCAGCTTGAGATAACTTCAGAGAAGTATATGTAGTGTGGATATAGATTGGATATAATACCCTTGAGCAATTAAACAAAACCTACTGACACATTTCCGCAGTATTTCCTATCTATGAACTCTTTTTTTGACATTGGCACAACGATTCTATGTACTTTACTGCTCCAGAGAACTGAGTATTTGCTTTTTGGTCAGTGCATTGATCTCTATAGACCTAAAAAAAAAAATCAGATTTCCTCCTCGGATATTGTAAAATGAGATTGTCTGAAGTGTCAGTGCCTGGGAGAAGATAGAAAAAGAAGAGAGTCACTTTATTCTGAAGTATACCTGTGGGATAACATGATTTATATGACAACAACAAAACCAGCGCAGACAGGCTACAAACTCTCCAAAGCATATCTCTGCAACATCCACTGAGAATAAACAGTTTTTATTTCACTGAAGTGAATTTGTAACTTGTCATGAGTTTGCAAGGAAGTTGTCTAAAAAAATGACCGTGTTCTTTTAGTTGACATCTCTACATCTCCATTGAAGTGACCAAAAACAATAAACAGCTAAAATAATATGCTGAAAATAAACAAAAGAAAAATCTATATTATACTAGAATATATTTATTCATTATGGTACCTGAAAGCAAACAGAGGATTCATTTAGGACTTATATAAAAGACCTGGGACATTTTCTTGACAGTACTTTGCCACTTATAATGAGGTATAACTGTAAAAACCTCTTTGCCGTTTTCCCATAATTTCAGTCCATTTTAGAGTTGTCTCTGTTTCTAGACAGTAATCCAGAGATGATGAAGACAGGCCACCAGCTGCCAGCTGTTGGATAATAAAGCAAGGTCTTTAATGCATTCATTGGCAGATTGCTGCTGCCACTATGAAGGAGTCGCATACAGCGAGCCACAGTTTACGACCGTTGAGCTCACACCCAGCCAACCGAATTGGCTACTCACTCCTCAGCTTGGAACCGGGAATCACAGAGAGAACACGTCCTGCTGATTGGTCACGTCTGATTGGTCGATGTGGCTGGATTAATTGCTGTTGTCATAATGCTATGGCAACACAAGGCTATTACCCTGATGGTGGACATTCATCATGTGACGACGGATGCGAGGCTCCGGCTCAGTGTACTGTGGCGTGGTTGTCTACAAACACTAGTCATTCCTCTTGCGTGCGTCCTGTTATACAAAACATGTCTCCCTGCCCACTCCGTTGTCAAGCCCCGTTCAGCCATTCAGGACCACAGACGGGGCTGCACTTAGTCTCTGCTGATGGCTGAACGAACCAAAAAACGTCCATACAGACCTACTGCAGTGATCAGAGAACGGTAAATATATTGCTGCCCGCAGACCTGGGTCTATCCGAATGCCATTTTAAATAATGTCACATACTTATAAGCTCAATCGATACTTGAGTAAGTTTGCCTGGTGTAGTGCAACTAATGACAAAGCTGATAACGTGCAAAACCAGCTCACCTGGAATTCTAGACAGGCTGAAACAAACGGCTGAAGGATCTGAAAGATTTGAAATAGTACTGGAATCCAGAACTATCTGCCCAGCCTCCAAGACATGTTTACATTGAGCAGGTTATGTGGCTTAGATCTACTGAGCCCACCGTGGCAACAAGGCAGGAATAATGAACGGAAACCTCTGTGGCCTGTGTCGTAGCGGCCAATCGCACTGCCTCAGAGATGTTGCGTAATTCCCCTCCTTACGACGGAACAGAAAAGTACAGCCGCATTCTTCACAGTTAAGAGCTATTGTTTAACTCCTCTACGTTTAACAGTATTGAAGCTGGAGGCTTTGTTTCAAGCACTCAGTGTGATTCCAGAGCAGCATTCTGTGATCCTCTGCACCCTCAACAATGGAGCTCACTTTAATGTGAATCTAACAAGTAATTGGGGATAGTGTTATTATTGAATGAGCGATGTCAACTACAGAACAGAGTGGAATAATGTGTGTGCTATTTCAGGGGACTGATTGCTTTCTCTCTGAGTAGAAACAGGCTGTCCCCCTTATATATACAGTATCTACCTGTTCCTATTAGATTACTAGGCCACTCTTTTTTGGAGTCGGGTGTTAAGTACAGTCATGAATCTTGTTCTTTTCCCCAAATGGGGCTCCGTCAGGGCGCCTTGAATTAATGATCCTCTCTACTGTGTTACCCTTTCTATTCCAGGGCCCACATTCCCGTTCACCCTGGGCTAATGCAAATTAATTTCAACTCTCCAGAAAATGATTCCTGGGGACTCGGCCTCTAACTAGGCCCGTAACGAGAGAGAGTTGTAAGGCACCAACACTTCATTAGCTATTCCTCAAAGTCTGTAATGGATATAAAGGCACGGTTGACACCCTTTCCCCAAACTCTGCACTACTTTTAAACAAGACAGCATAAGTTTGCTAAAAGTAGTGCACTTTAAGAAGATAGGGTTCCACTTGGAACGTACTTCAGGTCTTTGCACAGATTCTATGGTTCATTGTTCTCTAATCAGTTTTATAAATGATTTATTTCAACAGGTGCCTTCTCACTGCCATCCATGGGGGGTCTAATCATATTGCTCTACACACCCAATATGTGAATTGCAATTGGATTTCAACAATTAAGTTAATGGAGGACACTTCTATCTTTGTAAAAAGCAGGCTGAAATGTGTTTGTAAGAATCCTGAAAGAATCCTTAAAGCACGCTTCATTATAAAAATAAACTTCAGAAAAACTGTCACGACATGATGCACAGTGGGAAGCTACAGAGTAGGTTTCCCTGGTGGAACAAAATCACATTTCAGTACAGATGATATTTCAGATCCGATATTGTATCAAAAGGAATGGAAATCTAAAATAATGTATGCTACAAATGTCTAGCAACAGCATGCAGTAACTCTTAATGGGTTCCTTGTTTTCAGCCTGTTAATGTCTTCTTTTCTTCATTCTGACTCCACATCATAAAATAAGCATTAGATAGGCTTATTTGCCCAAAGTACATATTTGCTAACCTTTGCAATTTTCCATTTCTACTTTATTACTATTAGCATTGTGATGGCCAAATACTAGACATTTTGACACGCTTTTAACATGTGGAAGAATTCCCTAGGTATGTTATTCAATCAAGAAGCTTTCATAAAACTCAGAAACAGATGCAATACATAATCATTTTTCATTTGTTTTAGTTTATTGAAAATTCTAAACATATTTGCAAGCCTGTACATTGTCATCTACTCTGTCAATTTAAAATGGAGTGAAGCAAGCACAGAACATGAGTCATGGCAAGAAGGACCATGAGAATAGCCAAATAATTGAAAATATATTTACTTGACATTGATTGCAACATTAAACCAGACAATACAGGTTTACATTATATGTTAGTACTTAATGAACAGAGCATTTATCTGAGCATAAATCAAGGAGGTAGGTTCACTCCCCCATCTGCTTTAAATTTCACATTTTCAAAACCGCAAAGGAGAAATTGCAACCGTGTTATCTGATAAGAAAGTTCTCTACAGTCTCCAGCCTGTTGGTCTAATAGTTATTCTTCTTTCTTTCTTTTCTCATTACCCCCTACTGTGTCCTGCCTCATTCAGACATCCTCTTGATTAGATGCCAAACAGTAACACTGTTCAGTCCACTGCAGTCCAGGACTTCAACACGTCTCTGTCCAACTCTCTGCTCTCTGTCGCTCCCACCCTCTTCTCTCTCAATCTCTGCCTCTCTCTCTCTGTCGCCCTCTTTCTTATCATAACCCCACCTCTATGTTCATTACATTTCAGCAGATAAAATCAGAATGAAGGACCTGAAAGAAAAATATGAGCGTTGGACAGCAATCTTGTCCCAGCACCTATTAAGCCCCATGAAATTCAGTAACTGAAGCATAAAATGAAAATGAAAGGAAGATTCTGACTGTAATTTCCCAATTTCCTCTCAGCACATTAGACAAATTCTAATCACACTGTCCCTCTACACTGTGTCATCCAGGAATTTCAATAGCTCTCCAATGTTTAATTCACATTTAGTTTACTTTCAACTCTTCTGAGGTGACTTTCGACGACAGCTCGGGGAAAAAAACGCGTTAGGTCCAAGGCTGCTGCGCTGCAAGAATCGACAATAAGTATATATATTTGCTTCAATGCCACTCATGTACATGAAAGGTGCACGTGATTAAACATAGTTCATTTTCTTCTGCAATCACATAACCTTGAAGCGAGGGTAACTCACCTACGTGCGCACCATGAAAAAGTTATTGAACATATGATTTGAATGACAGGTGAACAGGAGTCAAGGATATGGTTAGGCCAAAACCAATTGCATTCTCTGTATATTCCAGTTAGAGACACTTTGGATAGCAAGGTGAAATATTGCCATTCCATCTGTTACTTCATTTATTTCAATGTGACTTCTGAGATCATCATCTCAGGAAATACAAACAGAATTTCCAACAAGATCCCTGCTCGACTAGTTCCCTGCTCGACAAAACTAGATACTGACGGAATTAATTAATGTATTCCGCACAGGTAGTAGACATTTATTTGTTTATGTCGAGAGGTTTGAAGGACTTGGTTGCTTGGTTCGGGTTTTCACCATAGATGTGATATATGCGCATCTATAGCCATGCTCTGCTACAGCTGAATGGGTGCTAGTCCCAAGATTAAACCCTGTCTGTCACAAAGGAACATCATTTGAAAAGTTAGTCTTATTTGAACAGGCCACCGACAATTCCCCAAATCTCCATGTCTTTCCCCTGGTTCACTAATGGGAATAAACTTGAAAGGTCAGGACAGTGTTAGGGAGCTCATCATCAGGAAGGTGTTCACTCATTCAGTTGTTTCAGATTAGTATGTTGAAGTTGAAGAGGCTTTGAGAGGACAGGGCCCATATTTACCATCTCAGAGCACAAGCACGAATCAAGAAGATCCCCTCTGTCTAGTTCACCATGATCTAAAAGGCATGACTGATCCCGAATCAGAGCGCTTACTTTCACATGCTTTGTAAAAAAATGCCTTTGTGTGTCAGAGGATTGGAAAGGAGCCTGTTGTTTGTTGGACCAGGATCTAGCACCACGGACAGCTCCCATCACAGCAGAAACCCAGCAAATCAGCCCATTGCCCTGAAACAGTCTCAAGTTCCATGGTTTGATTTTGAAGTAGGTGACAAGCACAGCGTGAGCGATAGGGGAAATAATAGTGTTGGAAATGATAGGGTAGGGGGTTGCATTCTGAAACAGACGTTTAGTGTGTTTGGAGGAGAAACATTTAGGGAACAGGCTAAGCGGCTTCCATTTACGTTTCTACTGAACAGTTGACCGGGGCCCATGGGAATCTGATCAAAGTAGTTTGCTATAGAGAAAATTGTGCCATTTTGGATTCACACATAGCACATAGAACAAACACTTACATCCTAATCTGAAAAGACCTATTTTTGCAGTGTTTGGATAACGATGTTAGCAACTAAGAGAATTCAAAAGACTGTTTCTGTGTATTTTGGACTGCTGCCTCTGTCATTGCTGGGGTTTCCTGACACAGCGTTTACTGTCCCAAATCCTCTAAACACAATCCAGACTGTAAACACACTGGATGTGTTGTCATCTTCCAACAGTTTATTTGGTGGATCGTCAGGGAGTATCTGACAGAAACCCTCCCACACTCACAGCACCCAATCAAAATGTAAGATGCTAGATCAGGAATTCATTAGAATAATAATAATAATGGACTCAAAGTTATGTTGTTGTTTTAGAAAAAAGTGCAATAACTATATATTAAATTCAGATCCCAAAATGTTGAAATCCATAACCCAATAATTTCATTATGTAGTTAAAAACATATTTTCTAGGATTTCTTTCTGACAAAGTTAGAGCTGGTACTGTATACAAAGGTGGTTATAACCATTTCTTCTTGGCTTAATAGTTACACATTGCGTAGAGCTTTATGTAACCGTTATTGCACAGCACAATGGTCTTTCAATAGACTATGCTATTTATTAAAACATACAATATTACAACACCTTTTATGTCATATGATATTATGTTCAGTTATATTTGCATATGAATACCCACTCAGCTCTAATGAAATCCTTTCACAGACACAAAGCCTGTGGAGCGAAGGCCCTTATTGTTCTTTATTGAGCACCTGCACTGGTCTGTATGAGGCCTGTTAGCCCCCAGTCTATCTCCACACTGACTGAGGTAATATCCTAAAGTACGCCCAATTCCCCTATAAAGTGCCCTCAATATTGACCAGAGCCTACGCGTTGTAGTGCCATTGTAGTGCACTCCTTTATTCCTTACTTAGTGCACTGCGTTATTCCCTACGTAGTGCACTGCGTTATTCCCTACGTAGTGCACTGCGTTATTCCCTACGTAGTGCACTGCCTTATTCCCTATGTAGTGCACTGCGTTATTCCCTACATAGAGCACTGCCTTATTCCCTACATAGAGCACTGCCTTATTCCCTATGTTGCGCACTGCGTTATTCCCTACGTAGAGCACTGCCTTATTCCCTATGTTGCGCACTGCGTTATTCCCTACGTAGAGCACTGCCTTATTCCCTACGTAGTGCACTGCCTTATTCCCTATGTAGTGCACTGCGTTATTCCCTACAAAAAGCACTGCCTTATTCCCTACATAGAGCACTGCCTTATTCCCTATGTTGCGCACTGCGTTATTCCCTACGTAGAGCACTGCCTTATTCCCTATGTTGCGCACTGCGTTATTCCCTACGTAGAGCACTGTGTTATTCCCTACGTAGTGCACTGCCTTATTCCCTATGTAGTGCACTGCGATATTCCCTACATAGAGCACTGCCTTATTCCCTACATAGAGCACTGCCTTATTCCCTATGTTGCGCACTGCGTTATTCCCTATGTAGAGCACTGCCTTATTCCCTATGTTGCGCACTGCGTTATTCCCTACGTAGAGCACTGCCTTATTCCCTATGTTGCGCACTGCGTTATTCCCTACGTAGTGCACTGCGCCTGACCGAAAGTAATGTTCCCTGTGGAACAGCGTGCAATTTGGGTCGCTACCAAACACTGCACTTGTTCTCCTGGTACAGCTAATCTCCTGCCTGAGTTAGCCACTTGTGATGATTGCACACAAGTCAAATAATAATATGGACCAGCGCTCCTCAGACAAATGTTCCCACATTAGCATTTAAATATGCATTGTATTCTGATTTGCTTTTTTCTGTGGCAAATTTCAATTTGAATATAAACCAATCTTTCTCCCTTCTGCTTTTCTGAGATTAGTCTTTTGTCCTGTGTGTCCAAAATGGCAGCTTACACCCTATTTAGTGCACCTATTTTGACCGGGCTCTGAAGGACTTATTAGTTGTTATGTACAGTGTAGTGTAATAGGGTGCAGTTTGCGATGCAGAATTTGGCTTCACACTAACAGACAGATAGCCTATCTTTGATCGTTAATGTTAGGTATTTTATGTTTTCTATGTATCCGTAGTTCTGATTTGTTGGAGCAATGAGCTGTAACTCTGTTTGAATACATGTCATTATGCAGCAGGAATTAGAATAGAGGACAGAGGCTTATTTCAACACCCCACTGTCCTTTTTATGTAGATAGTAATTTATGTTACAAATAAACAGACAAAAATAACAAAAAAACACGTATTAGCATGTCAATCCCGGGGACTGGTAAAGCATATTCCAACATTGTTTCCTGGAAATAAAACAGTAGTAACTTGGCCTCTAATGCATGACTACTGCAGTTAGCTGAACTCATAATGCTTCACTGCACACATTATTACTAGAACTATACAGTAAGACAGTCAAGTTAAGAGTTTTACCAGGTTACTCGCTCAGATCCCACTCTACACGACAGATCATTACTGTGCATCAGGTTCTATTTTAACAGGAAATTACTCCGCAACTTCAAACGACAGGAAGTGTGATTAAATCTTTCTTCCAATTCACCCACAACTCGGTGTATCATCACTTTAAACGGGCTTTTAGGTTGAGGGCACTGACAAAACTAAAAGTCATCGTTTCCATTTGACTGACTTGGGATTTGGTTCATTCACAATACAGGATGTCAAGCACACCTCAGTGACCTTTTATACCCTTTACTATTCTCTCTTCTTGAATTTCATAGTCTTCTACATGCCTGTCCAAATGCCAGGAAATACC
The DNA here is from genome assembly GCA_016801105.1 of Esox niger. Lineage (NCBI taxonomy): Eukaryota > Metazoa > Chordata > Actinopteri > Esociformes > Esocidae > Esox > Esox niger. The sequence continues at coordinate 5,973 of JACXGJ010001065.1, read as the reverse complement.
ACTTGATTGCCTGGCTTTTAGTCGGCGTTCGCCGGTCATCACTTTTCTATTTGAAATCAAACCCACTGCTGCAGGCTGACTCAGGAATGCATTTAATGCGACAGGTATATAATCTCACAGACTCTGACTTAGAAGAGGGTTAGGATAACATCAGAGAACGAAAGGAAAAAGGTTGTAATGTTATTGTGTCATTTCAGCTGTACATCAGCCTCACCATAAGAACAGGCACCCTGATTTTAACTGGGCATTCAAACTCGCTTCTGTGATGCGAACAGAGCCTGACGTCAAATCAACTGAAATAAAAGATTTTCTTAATTGTGCTTGAGAATATGCATCGCACAATACCAACTGTCCTGATCTTGCTCTACTAAATATGAGCCAATTTATTGAAAGCTGGCCTATGTTACAACAGGCTAGCTAGTGTGCCTGTTCCTTTGAAATAATCAGTTACATTCAATCATGACAATTTGCATATAAAGCAAAATACATGAATAAAATTAAGGTTAGAAAATACAAACCTTTCTATTAGCCAATAATCATGGTTTAACACACTTAGTACTCCCTGCAATTAAATAATCTTCTTTAAAATGTACAGTTTTAAAATGTCAGCAGCTGCCTGAAATGATGTCCGTGCATACTATTGGAGGTGCTCGGAGATAAGGCACAGTGAACAATACAGGGCCCGGAGATTATAAGAAAAGCAGTTGAATGTTTGAGATGAATGTTTGAGATGGAAATGCTAAATGTACAGAGATTGTGAATCTATTTAAATGGTTTAAATGCTTAACTTTCTAACTAATCTTCTAAAAGTTGACGGCGCCAATTTATTGCCAATCCATAATTCTGTTAACAAAGACTGAGTGCAAGACATCTTCCATAATGTTACTTTCATGCATACGCAATTGAACAAAGAACACCATCACTAATAGCGTTCCACGCTTTACACAGCGTATAGTGAAAAATAGCAAAAGAGTCTAAGGCAGTGTTAGATTCACTGTGCCCTATAATTATCGCCACCCCTTTGGGGGAAGTTTATCAAAAAAGGCTATGAAAAATTATAGCTTACACTCAAAATTTGTGCTAAATCAAATGTTTAATAAATGAAAAACTGTTAAAACAGAGAACATATTCATAAATAAAAAATAAATAAACAGCTCTGCACTTAGCAGTTTGATTACCCAACCTTGGCCAGGACGACAACAGAGATTATAGTTCTGTTCTGTATAAATGAGTTGGAAGAGTACATAAAAGGCTCTGAGACCACACAGACTACAGTTCCTTCAGAGTCCTTGGTCCTTGCCTTTGGAAAAGTTAGATTCTGTGGTCAGTGTCATTTCTGAGTACATCTGGAGTCCAAGATGCAGTTCATCCAATGAAAGAGTTTTAGGGCCTTTGCAATCAAAACAGCCCCCCGTACATTACATTTCCACCCCTACTTCCAAGTGGGGAATTTATGTTTTTCTTGCGAAGTAAACTTTGGACCGCTTCCAGGCAGGATCGTCACAGAGCCAGTTAACTGACATCTCTAAATTATTGCCCAAATAGTAGAGACAGGTATTTTCAGGAGCATATTTTTTTATAGCCTTTGTCTATTTCACAAAAGTTTACAAAATCTGTTGTCACATATCATTTGTGTTCCCCTCGTTCATAGTTGAAGAAGGGATGTTGGCATTTGTGGATGACCCCTCGATGACCGCATGGACTTGGCGGAGGACACAGGATGCAACAACCGTATATCTCAAGAATTATGTTCCCTGGGGACTATTGTAAAAACCGCAATTCCATTCTATGCCAAAATATCTACAGTGCCATTATGTCGGTCAAGAACGTAATATATGTTAAAAAATAAATCAATGTTTGTAATAATCCAATATTTTAGCAGGATTTCATCTATCCAAATAATGGAATTTATGTAGAACATCCCAACTCAACATCCCCTGTCAACATCCCCAGTCAAGACAAATAATTTGTGGATAAAAGAATAATACAATATGAAAACATGTATTGAGAGCGCGGAGTGTGGCCATTCGAAATGCGGATTGATATATAACGTTCTTGACGGACGTAATGGCACTAAATATGTTGGCATAGAACGTAAAAAAAATCTTCACTCTATTTGCACTTCTGGTTAGACTCAAACTGCATTTTATTGTACTGTACTTGTTCTGTTCAATGAAAATAAAGTTGAACCTAATCCAATTGGGCGGGAGCCAGCAGGAGCTGAGTTCCTGAACATATTGTAAAGATTAAAACTACGAGGAGCTGAGTTCCTATACATATGGTAGAAAATAAAACTACGAGGAGCTGAGTTCCTGTACATATGGTAGAAAATAAAACTACGAGGAGCTGAGTTCCTGTACATATGGTGAAATTAAAACTACGAGGAGCTGAGTTCCTGTACATATGGTAGAAAATAAAACTACGAGGAGCTGAGTTCCTGTACATATGGTGAAATTAAAACTACGAGGAGCTGAGTTCCTGTACATATGGTGAAATTAAAACTACGAGGAGCTGAGTTCCTGTACATATGGTGAAATTAAAACTACGAGGAGCTGAGTTCCTGTACATATGGTGAAATTAAAACTACGAGGAGCTGAGTTCCTGTACATATGGTGAAATTAAAACTGTGAGGAACTGAGTTCCTGTACATATGGTGAAATTAAAACTATGAGGAGGTGAGTTCCTGTACATAAGGTAGAAATCAGACCAACGAGGAGCTGAGTTCCTGTACATATGGTAGAAATTAGACCTACAATGAGCTGAGTTCCTGTACATCCAACTGGCATTAGTTAAAAATTTTAGACACAACTGGAAAGTAGAAAGTATGGCTCTCCCACTACCCTAACCTGCCTTCTCTGGCTCTGAGCCCTCTGCTTTACCAGGTTCATCTATCATCCCCAGCTACCTGCCAGACTGAGGCTGGCTCCTGTAACCAGAGATTAACCAGGGCCAGAGGTGGCCAGGCCTGGTCAGAGATACGTGACCCAGACTACATCTCGGTCATAGCTGTTTGTGTGGGTAACATTCTGAAGTTTGACACAATGACATATTCAAGGCCTTGTCTTGAATACACAGAATAAATGCAAAATCATACATAGCTTTTTTTTCAGAGGGACCTAAAGGAGTGAGTGAATATATTTTCATTATTGAATTTTCATGTATTAACCCTGAGATAATTGAACCCACAACCCTGACTTTGTGATCGACCTGCTCTAACTGAATTCCTGAATGTTTTTATCTTCCCTGATCAGTCTTGCTCTTATTTGGCATAGCAACAGGCCGGTATCCAGATAAAGAAAAAAAGACAAATAATAAAATTAAATCCACATTAATTTGTCTTCATTCGGCTTTGAAAAGCTAATCACATGGTTTTAAGCAGTTAAGAGTCAGTGAAAACCCAATAGAGTGGAACTTGGGGAAGTGGGAGTAGCAGACAGACTATTCTCCAGACATTCCTTCATCATATTCATAAAAAAGGCAAAAAAAGTTTACAATTATGAAATATAAAGGCAAATGGCACATGTTGGAAGTCTTGAATACATTGCTGGCAATTAAGCAGCTAGTTGTGGAAAACCAATTTACAAAATGCCAATAAGAGCCAGTTAAGTTGACAAACTGTCTTTTGTGACAAACTGAGCAGCTGACCAACACTCAAGAGATTTACTTCTGCATTCTGAGATTAGTCCAACAAACACATTGCTGAGTAGTGTAAGTGACAGTAAGACATTGATAAAGGAAAAATGACATATGTCCGCAGCCCTCCCACAGCCCTGCCGGCACTCCCACAGCTATCCCACAGCTCTCCCACAGCCATATCACAGCCCTGTTGACCCTCCCACAGCCATCCCACAGCCCTCACACAGCCATCTCAAATCCCTTACACAGCCCTCACACAGTCCTGACACAGCCCTGACACAGCCTTCCCAAAGCCCTGCCATTGCCCTCCAACAGCTTAGCCACTGCCCTCCCACAGCTCTACCACAGCTCTGACACAGCCCTGCTTGTCCATCCACAGCCCTCCCACAGCCCTGACCCAGCCCTCACAAAGCCCTCCCACAGCCCAGGCACAGCCGTCCCACAGCCCTGACACAGTCCCCCCAAAGCCCTCCCAGAGCCCTGACACAGCCCTGCTAGTCCACCCACAGCCCTGCCACATCATTATCTTTCAGGAGGTAAAGGGTAACAGTGTGCCCAACAGACACCCTGCAGCTTAATAACAACAGAACCAAAACACATTGTGATTTCACTCTTTCATCACCGGCAGATACATACCAGTTACCGCCTCCTTAATCCCAGATGGACAGGCGACATAAGCAGATATGGTACTGCCGATCTGTCATGAGCCAATGGTATGGGTGAGATTACCATCAACATTTGTTCCAGTTTTTGGACAAAAATCCCAATATTCCAGGACTTCTTTCAGATCATTAATGCAATTTTTAATATTAAAAGAGAGGGATGGAGCTTTTTGTTCCATTTCTGATCTAGCGCTTATATTAACCGGTAAACAATCACAGTAAACTCATTTTCATGTCCAGTATGAAGTACCTAGGTGTGTTGGTTATGAACTGAATATGAAAATCATAAAAACCATAAAAATCAGGAAACTGACAGATTCTCATCTAAAATCAGGGTTTTGCAATGTTGAGCCTTTTTATATCCACCATATACACAGCTACAGAAAATAAGTATTGTAGATGTAAGGTAATATCTAGATGAATTGCTCCTTAAACCTATTTGGTTCTACCGAAGTTACATCTCATCTTCCTCTTGATCGAAATAAATATATTTCCTGAGAAGGAAACAAAACTCTACTGCAGACGTGAGACGCTGCAGTGCAGATGACCTATATAGAGAGAAGAAGGAGGGATATAGTGACTAAATAACTCTAACTTTAGAGATTGACAGAATGGGGAATGTACTTGGCAAAATAATAGCAAGTTCTCAATAGTTTCATTGCTTTGTTTATCTTTCATAATTTACGACATGAACATTTTCAATTGTCTCCGCTTGGTTCCCTCTAACGGGTGTCCATAAATGTTTATAGATTATTTTTAATACTCATCTGTTGATTGCAATTTTTTACAGCCTACTGCATTCATGTCAGACTGAATATTCTTGATGCCCGTCATAATAATATATTATGTATATACAAATGTGAATGAATTAAACAAAACTTCTTAATTATTTGCAAATCCAAATTCAGAGTTTATGATCAGTCATGAAAAAGTGAATAAACATACGTAAACTCCTCAAGGCTTAATAAAGCTGCCAGGTAGCAGATACAAACAGAGTTGCTAACCTAACTGATTAAAGGCCTGCTCACTAATAGAAAAACACCACGATACAGACATAACAGACTATACTTGTTGAGCGTGAAATGAACGGCATTTGCTGTTTCCTCCAACAGTTCACTGCCAGATTGATCTTGATCCCGTCACACCTTGCTGATCCAGTTGTAGGCTCCACGCTGTTATTTCCAGTGTTTGTCCTGATGCTTTCTTGTTAAGTGAATGTGATTTTCGGCCTCCTGCTGGGGCATGGCAGGGCTCAGCGTATTGAGGAATGGGGAATGCTATGGTATCTCTTTATTCCACTGAGCCGGGAGACTTCTTGTGTCTGTCTGTGAGTGTATGTGTTTGTCTGTGTGCGTTTGTGCGCATTTGTGTATGTCTGGGTGCATCTGTATGTGTATGTGTCTGTCTGTGTCTGTGTCTGTGCGCGTGTCTATGTGTCTGTATTTCTGTGTTTGTGTGCATTTGTGTCTGTTTGTGCTTCTATCTGTATGTGTGTCTGTGTACGTTTGTGCGTGTGTATGTCTGTGTGCGTGCATGTCTGTGTGTCTGTATGTCAGTGATTGTGTGAGTTTGTGCACCAGTGTGTGTGTGTGTGTGTGTGCCTTTGTGCCTTTGTGTGTGTGTGTGTGTGTGTGTGTGCATCTCTGTGTGTGTGTGTGGGTCTGTGTGTGCGTGT
>JACXGJ010001064.1:0-94921 GCA_016801105.1 Esox niger | reverse complement strand
GAGAGGGAAGAGAGGTGGAGTGGGAAGTCAAAAGGTGAGGGGTGAGGGAAGAGAGGTGGAGTGGGAAGTCAAAAGGTGAGGGGTGAGGGAAGAGAGGTGGAGTGGGAAGTCAAAAGGTGAGGGTGTGCAGAATACAGTGATTAATATGTCTTTTTGCAATCACTCTCATCCACATTGACTGACTGTAGTGAGTTCAAGTGCCATGTTCTACCAACTGACTTACAAAGGGATTTCATGTATTTCTGTGTTTTTTGACCCATTACTATCTCTACATTCAGGGGAAGCATTGCATCCTGGATGTTTCGGGAAATGCCATCAAAAGACTACAGTCAACAATGCTCTACCCTATCGCTATTTTTGTCAAGCCTAAGTCTGTAGAGAATATTCTGTAAGTTGTTTTGATTGAAGTTCATATTAAAAGACGCAGTGTTTTTCCCAGCAGGGTTATGGGAATTACGTGTTGTTATATTACTTACTGTGTATCTCTTCCTCACTTTGTCTTTTCCCTTTTCCCTCTCCCAATAGGGAGATGAATAAGAGGCTAACAGAGGACCAGGGGAGAAAGACATTTGAAAGAGCCCTAAAGCTAGAGCAGGAGTTTACTGAGCACTTTACTGGTAGGTCAAGCCGCCGCTACAATCTCAACATGCTTCATGGACTAACAGTCAATATGGGAAAGTCTGCCCTAGCTATAGTATCTGGATTGAGTATCTTTTAGATAGCATCTAATGTTTGACCTATCTGTATCTCTTGTTGCAGCTATAGTCCAGGGTGACTCTCTGGAAGAGATCTACAACATGGTAAAGAATATCATAGAGGAACAATCCGGACCTTTCATCTGGGTGCCTGCCAAGGAGAAATTGTGAAAGGAGGACCGATAATATGGCTCTTTTTTCATTTTAGTTGTCTTGGTTCTTATCTCCGATTTGACCTTTCAACCCTCCTCATGCACTCGCACCTACACTGCCCGGCTCCATTCTGTCACACCGGCTGGGTTTGATAATATAGTGCCCGGAGAGTTGATCACACAGACTTTGTTCAAGCTCTGTATCTTACATGTACTCAGTCGTTTAACACTGTCCCTCTCACACAAACAAAGACATGCTCTCTTTCTCTGGTGTTTTCTTGGGCGGTCTCTCACATACGGATGTCTGGACATTGTCTCTAGATGCTTTTCCTGTTAAGGAGGAAGGGCTTTGCCTGACCAGCATCTTACAGGGAGATTTTTATGGTACAATTCCTTAATGTTTAAGGAAAATGATATAGATGCATATATATATATATATAAATATTTTTTTTCTTTGTTTACTATTTTTTCTTCACATTATTGAAAGTAAATGCATTCATATATGGGTTCATAAAGGAAATAACATCAGGCAAACCTTTGCACGTTATAGCTTTAAACCGCATGTTTCGGACAATTAGGGTTATTTTCTTGTCACATTTTTCCTGAGATGTTTTTGTTGTTCTTCTGTTCTCCTTTAGATTTGCATCAGAGCTGCTTTACTTATAGCCCTCTTTTCCATGTTGTTTCTACATGCAGACTAATGGCGCCTCTGCTCACCTGACCCAGCCATACTCACCTTTTAGTCTGCGACCTCCGGAATGGATAGATTTCAATGGCACAAAAAGGCATTTGTTATCATTAACAGCCTTAACTCACTACAATCCATAATGGTTTTATGTCAGTAAGCTTTTGGCTGGTTAACCTCCTAACCAGAAACATATAGAATTAATCTGAATTTTCAAACTGACTCCAGCCATGATTTATTATGATTATGATTATTATTAGGAAGGACATGGAACATTAATGCAAAAACAAACTAAATAATTTATTGTACACTGAGATTTTACATACCGCATATTTATCCCTCGGTCTACTGCCTATTTTGTTATAAAAAGTATATATTGAGCTTTAGTTAAAAAATTCATACTGCTATGGGGAATTATTTTCTTTGCATTGTCAAACTTATATAAAATATGAATATATTTTCCTTTACATTCAACAACACCCTATTTGTTCAAATGTTTTCTTATGCATTTTTCTTATGCATTTATTAAAGCAGAAGAGACATGGTCCTGACTCAGGCCACTCTAAGGCCAGAGGATAAGGTTAGGGTTGGGGACAGGAGTGTAAACTGTGTGTTGGTGAAGCAATGTTAACTAACCAATGTGGTGGCAGCTGTTTCTCCTCTCCCCAATCCATGTTCACTTCCCTGTCCAATTTATTTTGTCACGTGATGTGCATGGTTTTTAAAAGCAATAGTGTTAATTAAATTTCAAAAAGAAAAAGTCAAAAAAGCGTTGTCTGTGTTCACCAAGAATTGTGACATGTCATATCTTCAAGCATTGCAAGGGGATTGTCCATCTGACTGCGCTACAAAGCGCAACGCCTTTAACTGTCCTTTGGAGGGCGCTGTGCTAGAAGCAGCCATGCTTCCACAGAAATGATTGTTTTCTATAAGACTTCTTCACCACGGCTTTCTATCTCACTTTTGGATTTGAGTCTGTAAATAATCCCTTTCCTGATTCATTCCATTTGTCATGAAGAGGAGAACTGCCAATAAACCCTTCTCATACATCACTGTGCTGTATGACTCTATCCCTCTTTAACGAAACTCTTGGTAATGTTGAGGAGGCAGGACACATGCGCAGGAAGAGAACATTTAATTAAAAGAAATCTAACAGTTAAATTACACTAGACAACTAGATGTGACAGGACGATGTTGCACATGGCTTAAACCCGACCGACAAATAAAATAACTTAAATAGGGACAGTGATTAGTAAAAATCCAAATGAAAGATTTTTTGCCAGGATGTGACAGTACAACCGGGGATTCATCCGTCTCTACGAATATTAATAAGTATTTCATATTTGTGTGACTCCGCTACTAAAAACGTATTACGACGATGCTAATGATTAAGTCAATGATTTGTGAATGTTCAAATAGCAGCTTACCTCAGTTTACATTATGCGTGTATCACTCACCAGGGATCCCAACAATCTCGGAAACCTTCCATGCATCCATTTTTTTAATTATATTTCTGTAGGAAGCCAGAGAAGCATCATAAGTAATGGGGAACAAGACACTTTAATTATAAGTTCTATTTCTTGAAGCTTTGCCCATAGGGGCTTCGCTCCTATTGGTTTATCCCTCTGCCCAATGGCAGTCACTGAAAATTCAAAATATGCTAATCGACATGCCCGTGGACGCCATCCTCGGCTCTAAAAGCAAGTCGCGTACCTCGCTTCAGTCTCCCTTTTTTCTTCATTGAAAAAGTTTATTCTATGCAAACGATGACTTCTATACAGCCATGGATGGCTTCATCAATCTCTACTTGCCCAGCGCCGCTCCGGCAGCCACCGTCTTTGCTGGTGTGCGGGTGTGCTGAGCTGAACCCGGCCGTGGACATGCACACACTTTGTGTCTGGGGCTGGTGCACGCTCGCGCCGGCGCTATTATGGAGCCTGTGTGTGCCGCCTGCGCCATCCTCCCTTTACAGGTGAGGATGGAGTGGCTGGCCTACTTTGCTGAGGAGGTTCCCCTGGATGATGTCCTGTCTCTCCTCTCAGGAGAGGACTTCCTTGGGGAGGATGGGGCTGACAGGGCCCAAAGCTGGAACTACCCTTCCCCGCTCGGCTGAGCGGAAGCGGGGTGTTTCGGCTTGCTCCCAGGAGGGAGGTGGGCGTCGACCCCCTGGCAGTGAAGGACCACTTTTATTCACGGCACGGCATCTCAACATCCCGATGCCAGTGCCGAGATTTTCGAGGCGGCCTGCTGGTCCCGGCTCGTGTTACACCAAGCAAGGCCCCCGAGGTACCAGTGCTACGGAAATATGCTGAGGAGGCTTGGGGAGCCCCGTTTGTTGCACGCGGCCTGGTGAAGTCTCACCTACCCTTCACTGTGGTGCAGGGCAGGCTGGAGACGATGGTGAAGGGCATTCCCCCACTGGAGGATTACCTTGTTGCGTCTCTGGTGACTAACCTCGTCACGTGGAGCGACAAGCGCCCAGCCCTGCAGTCCATTAAGGACCGCGTCGCCGCCAGCTTGGTGAAAAACAGTACGCCCTGTCGGTGCAGTCCCTGGCGGCCTGCAACACTGTGGGCCTCCTGGCTGCTTCAGTGGCGCGGCTCACTGAGGGACGCGCCTCGCTGTCCCCTGAGGAGGTGACCGAGGTGACGCGGGCGGTGGCAACTATACCGAAGCTGACCCTGGCCAATTCCCTGTTGGCCGGCAGGGTGATGGCCACGTCCGTGGTGCAGATGAGGCACCTCTGGCTGGCTCGTATTTCCCTGAAGGAGCCGGAGAAGGTGCCCTTCCTGAACGCTCCATTGCAGGAGGACACACTGTTCGGAGGCTCTGGTGCGCCAAAAACAGCGAAGGGAGGAAAGCAGCAGGTTGGGGCCGCAGCTGCCTGTCCCTGCTTCCTCTACGGGCCCGCCTGGTCCTTCTGAGGCCCCGGGGTCTCGGAGACCTGGAGGTAGGCTTCGTTGATGCCACAGGTGAGGATGGAGTGGCTGGCCTACTTTGCTGAGGAGGTTCCCCTGGATGATGTCCTCTCTCTCCTCTCAGGAGAGGACTTCCTTGGGGAGGATGGGGCTGACAGGGATGTGACCGGCCCAGTTACGGCTCCGCCCAAAGCTGGAACTACCCGTTAGGCCAGGGCAGCTGGTGCTGCTGAGGACTCCGGTCGTACGGCACAGCGCGATGGGCCGGACCCTCACCTCTCTTGACCTTCTCCTCCTCCAGCTCACCGTCTGCGCACGATGGTGGCCGGAAGGCTCCTCCTTTCAAGAAATATCGCACTTGACTTTTTGGAGGGGGAGTGACCTTCGGACACTTCCCCACACTTTGTGAGTTTGGTGGGGGGCTCCTCGGTTCCGATTAATATTTATCGGTGAGTGAGCCTTCATTGCTGACGCCAGTGGCGTGTACGGCTAGGCCTAGTAAGCAGTCTCCTCGCCATCGGTCTCTGACCGAGGGCACTGGTCTCTGACTCCTTGAGTCTGTGGCTTCCCCTCCTGCCGCCGCTGTGGTGGCTGGTGGGCGCGGGGGCCCAGGCAGGTATAAGTGGGTCAAAGCGGTATGCCCTACGCGGCCTGCCGCTTTGCCTGACGATGTGCTTGTTACTGCGCCGTCGGTTAGAGCCTCTATCCACTTGGTTACGGGTGTAACCAGGAGGGGGATGGGCGGCTTGGCACAGATGGCACAGGTGTTGGACAGGACCCTGAGGAAGGGTTACGCTCTGCAGTTTAACTGCGCGCTGCCCCCGTTCTCAGGGGTCGTGGAGACCACCTTACAGGGGGAGATCGCGGACCTCCTGGAAAAGGAGGCGGTTTCTGTGGTCCCACTGGGTTAATGGGAACGGGGGTTGTATTCCCCCTACTTCCTGGTGCCCAAAAAACTGGTGGCATGAGGCCGATTTTGGACCTGCGTGTGTTGAACGCATGTGTGTCAAAACGACCGTTTTGCATGCTCACGACGAAACGTCTCCTGGAGTGTGTCCACCCCAGGGACTTTTGCGTCAGCATAGACCTGAAGGATGCATACTTCCAGGTTCCGATCCTGCCGTGCCACAGGAAGTTCTTGCGGTTTGCGTTCCAGGGTCAGGCTTCCGAGTACTCGAGGGTGCCATTCGGATACACGTTGGCACCGCGCACTTTCACCAAGTGCGTGGAGGCAGCATTGGGTCCACTGAGGGGTCAGGGGGTCAGAGTTCTGGCCTACCTGGACGACCTGCTGGTGTTGGCACACTCGGCGGAACAGGCCAGATTTCACACTTTTCAGTTGGTGAGTCAGATAACGCAATTGGGGTTTGCAGTGAACTGGACAAATAGTGCGCCGCAGCCCAGTCAGCTGGTGGTTTTTCTGGGGCTCCAGTTATCCACAGTGGATATGAGGGCGCGGTTGTTCGAGGCACGGAGGGAGACCACTCTGCGAGCGTTGGACCACGTCCGGCCGCTGCGGACGGTCTCAGTGTTCTAGGTCATGTCGCTGCTGGGACTGATGTCCTCAGCCCACGCGGTGTGTCCTAATAAGGTCTATTACTGGCGGTTAAAACGGCCAGTGGGAAAAGCCATACAGTTCATAGACGCTATGATGGAGGTAGCTTAAATAAGAAATGTTAGTCAGTTCAACACAATGGTGTGAAGAGACTGCTGAAACATGTAATGCTGTGGCATTAATTTTATTTGTGGGTCGCAATAAAACCAGTTATACAGTATTGCGACTATTTCTGGTACATTACACGATTCTCTCGTCATTTCACTTGATGAAAAAGTTAGTTAACGTCACCTTCATTGATTGTTATTGTATCAATGTCTTTCACTAATGAAAGATAAAAGAATGTTGTTATGCCATGAAAGAAAAAAATACGTTATTGTGTCATGAAATGAAATAGCTTTGTTAGACTCGCTAGCAATTGTTCAATTCTTGACTACTGTATTCCAGGAACTTAATAGATACTGGTAAAGCCTATTACTGGCTAATACGCAGTTAAAACGACCAGTGGCAAACGCCATGCAGTTCGTAGATGCTATTTGTGGTTGAGGTAAACTTATTAAGAAACGTTAGTTGTTTAACTGTATCAGTATCATTCACCAATGGCCAATTAGCTGTTGAAAAGGCCAGTGGCAATGAGGATTTGTTATATCAAATGTTCAGCTCTGTGGTGTATTGGAATGACACAGCCCTCCACGAATCTTGAGATGTCAACACTTTCTGACAGGTAGACCCCAGGTGGTGTGGATGGGCAACCACTTCATCCTCACTCACTTTCAGTACTGCTGTGTGATGAGCCCGCTCCTGTACTCTTTTCACCCACGACTGCCTGGCATCCCATGTCTCCAACACCATCGTTAAGTTTGCTGACGACACCACCATCATAGGCCTGAACTCTGACAATGACAAGTCAGCCTATAGAGATGAGGTAAGGCCACTGACTTCGTGGTGTCAGGAAAACAACCTCCAGCTCAATATCAGCAAAACGAAAGAGATGATGATTGACCACAGGAAGCAGCGGTGGGGAGACCACGCCCCTATACACACCCATACGTCTGCAGTATAGAGAGTTCACAACATCTGGTTCCTTGGTGTCAACATCAGCAATGACTTGACCTGGTTTCATCACTCTAACATCTTGGTGGAGGCCCGGAAACTGCTCTTCTTATTATGCAGATTATGGAGATTTTGCATGGATTCCACGAAACTTCTACATATGCACTATCGAGAGTATCCTGTGTGGCTGTATCACTGTCTGGTATGGTAGCTGCACCGCCCTTGACTGTAAAGCACTTCAGAGGGTGATTAAAACAGCAGAGCACATCACAAAGTCTGACCTGCAATCCCTGCAGGATCTCTACACAGACAGGTGTAGGAGGAGGAGCAAACGAATCATGCCAGATCCCAGCCGCCCATGCCATGGACTGTTTACCAAACTGCCGTCAGGCAGATGGTACAGGAGTATTCGATCCAAAACTAACAGGCTACGGGACAGTTTTTTTCCTCAGGCTGTAAGGCTGCTTAATTCAGGAACCCCTCTTCCCTTCCATCTATTGTCGCATGCACACCTGTCACTTTATAACAGGCTCATCTGCCAATTATATCATGCACACCTGTCACTTTTACATTGCACTACGGTTGTACAGTTGTATAGTTATTATTATTGATATGTGTTTTTGTATAGTTTTATTATTGATTGTTTGTGTTATCTTCTTATTTTCATATTATAATTACTTTTACTTTTTTAACGTTTAACTGCACTGTCGGGAGGAGGAAAACCAAGCATGTCATTGCCATAACTTGTTATTGCAAATGACAAATAAACCTTGTGAACTTGAACTTACCCGCTGTTATGATGCAAGTTTGCACACAGACACGCCCACAAGTATGCTACAAGCGAGGCACTTTAGGCGATGCTAGGTTGGCTCTCTGAAATTTTGCAGTGTGAATGTACCATTAGGCTGATTATGTTCTGTTAGCAGTTAGTTTATCTAGAACAGTCCAGTCAGACAGAAACAATTTAATTCAAACAACTTCCAGAACGCCAATAGTGCCATCATAAAACATAAAAGCAAGTGATCTCTCATGCTTTATCTCTCACAAATACTGGTAATAATAATTTTTTACCCAAAAACATTATTTTAGTAGGTTTGTTCAGAAAACATGGAACCCCAAAACACTAGCCTACCATAAAAAAGACTTGACATAGACATATTTTACCAAAAAAATATGTTTCAGAATTTAGGTGGTCATCGAATTGAAAATGTAGGCCTAATGCCCAGAAAGTCATCAGACTGTGAAAGCATTACTAGTGTATTGCATGTTTTCAGATTCCATTATAAGTGGACTAATTAACCAAAATACTTAGTTTGGGGGTAAAATATCTGTTTTGAAATAACAAATATTTATATTTTCATTTCTTGTTACGGGAACTGGTTTAGAGAAGAAGGTACTATTGAATGTGTTTATATACTTTGACATAAAATTGCTCACCCATATTATCCAAAGTAAAACGTCTCCTACTGGATAATGACATGTCTGTTTTGTTTTGAGTGTGAGATTCATGATTAGCTACATTGGTGATCTGTATACCAATAGGAACTATGATACTCTTTCAGGATGATATGGAGTTCATGCCCTGACCATAGACATTTATTAACTAAAGTTGTTTCCTGTTATAAAGAAATGTGGAGATAGATGGGCAATAAAGTACAGTAAAGTGTATGCAGAATGGAATCAGTGGATTTATAAAGTCTGCAATTTAGTACCACCACCGGAGGCATTTGGCTGTTTTATGATACAGTACTGTAGGGTTATAGTGCTGATTTTGATGATGTCCTGTACATTCACTGTCGCTTTTCAAATTATGTAATAATCTCAAGAACATCTAGGATTGTTCTTTGGACCCTGGAGAGAATGTGAACCCGATGTAGTAATCGGTACAGCTATAGTCCACAAAATATATCAAATAGAAAAATGCTGAGGTTACAGTTGTTTAACTTGATTCTGATCCAGAAAGCTAGCAGTTTTCATGAATCATAAACTTAATATATTCATTATCTTACTGGTGACAGCAAGTTAGTACAAACCTGTTACATGAATTTTGTGATGAATTGCTGTAGCTGATATATCCATGCAGTAAGCAATATGAGGTCACATGGTCACACGTTTTATTGTGACCATGAATGATTTTATGACAGAACAGACAACACAAACAGACAAATCTGCTAATGGGATTTTCTGATAAGGTTTTGCTGTGAAGTTTCACATGGCACATACAGAGATACTGTTCACTAGAGCTTTACATTTAATGTATACATACTAATGTATCCCTGAGCCAACAAGGTTAAAAGGCCTGTAATGCCTTGTCGCTGTACAATATAGTTAACCCTCATTGTTCCCAAGTTGTTGCTGCATATAACAATGTGTTGTTAGCATATTTACACCTGGTAAAAGCAGAAAAGGAACCAGGCACGCCCATTTCAGCCGGCACACTAGAAAACGATGAATGTTGTTGCCCTCACTGGATTCTAACCTGGGTCGCCCACATGAGAGACAATGTCTTTACCCACTACGCCAGTGTGGGTATACAGCAGCATCTCGACATTAGATCATTTTGTCACACAATGACATCACGCCAAGTTTGAATATTTCTCTAGACACCATTAAGCATTGTGTTGAACTGACTAACATTTCTTATTAAGTTAACCTTCACCACAAATAGCATTTATGAAATGTATGGCTTTTGCCACTGGCCGTTTTAACAGCTTATTAGCCAGTAATAGGCTTACTAGTATCTACTATTGGGTGACCACATTTTCAAACCCCCAAACCGAGACTCTTGTGTAACCGCACATTAATGCACGTGCACATGTATGCGCTTATGCATGCATGTTGGTCTCATGCGTGGTTGTGGTTGGTGGAGCGGGGGGGGCGCTTTGAACTTTGATGAGAATTGTTGCTTTGCTACGCAGTTTTATGCAGTTATTTGTTTGTCTCCGACTTGTATGTGGAAACATTACAGCATTATTATTATTATTATTGTTGTGGTGAAAACCGTGAAAATTTGGTGGTGAATGTCGGAACCGGGACATTTTTGTGTTTTGCAGATATTTTTCAGGACCTGGGACACCGAGCTTGTAGCCAGGACAATCCCGGGCAATCCGGGATGTCTGGTCACCATAACCTACTGACTTACTACATGGAATAGTCATAAGAACTGAGTAGTTGCTAGTGAGACTGAAGATGAACTTACACTGCCAAAACTATTTAATTTCATGGCACAACAACGTTGGTTTTCCTCTCTTTCATGAATGACATTGATACAACAGCTATCAATATAGGTGAGGATAACTGACTTATTTGTCAAGTGAAACGATGAGAGAATTGTGGAAACCCCTACACTTTTACTGCCCAAAGGGTTTTGATCTAGCCTCTATTACCCCAAAAAGCATACATGTGTGCGTACTTCGAAAATGTTTTGTGATAAAGCAAATCTGAGTGCTGCCAGCATAATATCCTGCTGCTAAAATAGTGCTAATGAAGGCTTGTTTGGCCATCACAATGAACTACAGTTTTACTAGTAACATTTTATTTTATAGAGTACTACCTATTTGATATTAGAAAAGTTTTTGTGTTATTACTTGCTATTCCTTTCATATTAGTCAAAATTAATACCTAATTATTCCAAAATTCTGCCTTGGCAGTTCAGACATCAAATATTACAAGGGAGGGCTACCAATGGCCCATTTAATAATGCTTTTGTAAAGTTTATAAAAAAGTTGATCATAGTTTGGAATTATTATTTTGGGTAATAAATATTCTCCAGCAAACGGTTAATTGATTAAGTAATAATTGACTCATACATTTTGAAATAACTGCCTTTTTTCTCACCGACAACCTGCTTTATGATGGAAGAAACTGGTTCCAAATTGCTTCTCACAATTTAATAAATAATATTCAGGATACTGGTCTAGACGTCCTGGTTAAGTAAGTAGTGTGATGAGTACCAGAACAGCATCAGATGCATGTAGTGGGATGCAAACAGCATTCAGTGACTCAAGAGGGAGCGTCATGCTATGGGGATGCTTCTCAATGACTGGGATACTAGTTATGCTTGAAAGAGGCAACGATGAATGGAACATAATGAAGAAACCCTGATCCAGAGCACCCAGAACCTCAGAGACCTCATGGTCTGTACACATGGTCTGTAGATACTATCTCAAACTTTATCTGCCCCGGTCAACTGTAAGTACTATAATTGTGAAGAGGAAAAGTTTAGGAGCAACAACATCTGAACCACGAAGTGGTAGACCAGGGGCCACTGAGTACTCAAGTGCATAGCATGTACAAAATGCCTATCCTCTGTCGCAGTGCTCACCACAGACTTCCAAACTGGAGTGATGAATCCCACTTCACCCAATCCCTCTTCACCAATCTGGCAGTCTGACGGACAAATCTGTGTGTGGTGCATTCCAGGAAAACGCTACCTACTGGAATACACACTGCTTTCTGTTTGGTGGAGGAGGGATAATGGTCTGGGGCTGTGTTTCAGGGTTTGGGCTAGGCCCCTTAGTTCCAGTGATGGTTTATCTTAATGCTACAGGATAAAAATATATTTCAGACAATTGGGTGTTTCCAACTTTGTGGCAACAAATTGGGGAAGGTCTCTATCTGTTCCAGCATGATTGTGCACCTGGGCACCAAGCAGTGTCTATAAAGACCTGGTTTGACAAGGTTGATGTGGAGGAACTTGAGTGGCCTTGACAGAGCTCTGACCTCATCCTCAATGAACACCTTTGGAATGAATAGGAACAGCAAATGCAACCCTGACCATCTCATCCAACATCAGTGCCTAACCTCACAAATACTCTTGTCAAAATGGGCCCAAATTCCCACTGACACTCTTACATCTTGTTGAACAACTTCCCAGAAGTTGGCTGTTATAGTTGGGGGGGGGGCGGCAACTCCATATAATGCCCATGGTTTTGGAATAGGATGTCAAAACTATTTCAGTATTTTATACTACAGGTGTGATGGTTGGTGTTCACATAATTTTTGCCTTATAGTTTATCTTGATAGAAGACGTCACATTTATTATGCAATAACTATGCTTTAATGTAATGATGTCATTTAAGTATTTCGAAAAAATATATGCGACTACACTGAATTTTGATGAAGTGTTACAATCTTCAACTGAAATTGATTGCATTCGGATTCTCTTTCACTGATATGTATAACTATAAATAAAGGCAAGTCTTTACATAAGTATTATTTATTAAATGTGGGTCCTACTAATAGCAAGTCAGAATGTATTGAACAGATTCCAACAGTGTCAAATGAAACTCAAATTAAATACATCTGGCGTCAGAGTATGGCAGAGATCAAATCTAAACAACCACTCCATGAACCAAGAACATTCAAACAGTAATCAAAAATCCCAATTACTTTTTTAATAATTGAGCCAAAACTGAATATACCCCCAAAACGCACTATTCACTAAGCACTAACAAAAGGGAAATCAGGTACAAGGGGATGATAATAGAGATTTTAGAGGAGATGGAAGTCAAGATGCAATATGGGTCTTTGTGTCAGGCTTGGATACAAGTTGCTTCTGAATGGCATCCCTGCCATAAATTCCAGTTTTGTGAAACTCACCACATACCTTTTTGGTTGAGACTGTCTAACAGAGGTGTTGATTTAATTGATTCAAGTGGTCATTTTGAGGCTGTACTTTTGAGGCATTGAGCAACTATCCCTGTTGTTCACCTGCAATTTGTGACTTCCTCTTTGACTATACAATTTGTCCATGTTTGGCATATGCTGTCATGATATTTTAGAAACGACAATTTGGAATATTTGGCACACTGTTATTGCCTCATTTCGCTTTGAAAACCCCTATCAAAGTTAGTCATGTCAAATTGACAGACCTCTTATTGCTGACACCTATGTCGGCTACTGCTAATTGACAAACAATCTAATGTGACCTCGGCAGCTTCGTTTGTAATTGTAATTAAAGTTACTTCAATGTAACAGTGCTTTACCATGTGGTGTTTCCGTTATTTTGAAAGTTGTATACTTTCTACATTCGTTGTATCTGTCACTGATTGCGTCAAGCAGAAAACGTTTCAAAGTATACAATGTCCAACCCCCACGACCTTGAAATATTTCACGATGGAAAAGCACCAGACAGAACCAAGACCTCCCGTCAATACATTCTGTGTTCTTGGCCTGGCAAGGTGCCAGCTAGGTACGTGTCAACCCAGGTGTCGAGTTTGGTTAAAAAAGTCAAGACATGAAACATAGCACATTTCCTGACTTCCATAGATGACACTGTCTTATTGGCTACTCAAGTTATATTCTGCGTTTTGTGGTAAGCTGGAGCTTACACTTGGACTTTAGATTCTCTATCAGAGATCGGTAGTCATAAATGTTTCTTGGCTTCGCATCCACTCCATATAAACGCAGACGTGGTACATACTGGATCGGGGATTCTCAAAACGAGGTGACACAATGGGCATGTGGATTCATTTTGCCTCTCTAATTTTAGGCCTACAGAGTGGTGAGGATTTTTTTTGGCACAGAAACATCATTCGTGTATTGTAAAACATTATTATATTTTACCGTGTTATAATTGTTTTTATAAAAGTCATAATAATGTAAGATAGTATGACATTTTCATTAGTTTGATTTAGCTACATATATGTGACCTAGGGACATTGGCACGGGTATCGTATTGAGGTGCTTTCTTTGAATATATTCCTCTATTCAGTGTCTAGCCAGAGCACAATAAGATGGTGCACAATTTCCAGCCAAGAGATGAATAAATGTAACGCCATGGCTCAGTCATTCAACAAGGCAGCAATCCGTCCCACGATACAGTGCGTCAGTGATGAGTCTGTCGAGGGATGCATGCGGAAGATCGAAGTAAGTTGGGTTATTTCTTCTAACAGTGTCCACAAGCTAATGAGCACATCGCACAACCGTTCGAAGATGGTCTTTGGGGAGTGACCAAATCATTCATTGAGTGTAAAGATTTTGTGGTATGATTTAAAATAATGCGAGGTGTGGCATCAAATGGAGCTGTAGTTCTAATGTTTAAACATGTGCTTACATCAATTAAGGACAGTTCATTATTTAGTGTGGAGGGTGCTGGTTAAACTCTAGTTAATAATAAAAATTGCAACATCCAGAAAGTTCCTCCGAACATAAAAAAGTTCCTCTTGTATTTGACTAAACCCTCTCCATCTAAATACAACCGCTGTAAAAAATGAAATAAAATAGACCTACAGTATCTCATGAAACCGATGTATAGGTGATACTCCTAACAGAAAAGTTTCCTCCACTGACAGTCCTCTTGCCCATACCGGGCAAACCAGCGATTCTCTTTTTTGGAGTATAGTTCTTTAGCCTGCATTTCCAATATTTTAGACCCGTAAAAAATGAGCCAATTTCTTGCTACTCAATCAGATATGCATAAATAAAAAATGTAAAGAAACTTGTACAATGTGCAAACTTTTTTCAATAATGCTTATCTTTGAGCATTAACTTGAGCTCCTCCATGTTGTCTTATGGTAATGTGAGGTCTTACATTACCATAGTTTCATTTAGATTAGCAAGACTTCACCAGAAGTCACCAGATTTGTATCAGATGTACACTTAGTCAAATTGTCAACCTAGGATGCTTTTAGCAATAATTATTGTCACACTACTAGGTAAATCAAGCAGTGTAGAAAAAACAGAATGGCATCTCATGTGCTCTGAAGGAACTATATCTCAACATTGAGACCTGCTGAGACCTGCTGCAATGAAGGAGGGCCTTAATCACAATCTGGATATCAAAAACCTAGGGGAGAAAAACACATGAATGTGTAAAATAATAAACATATAATGTTGAATTTTGTTTGCGTTGAATTTGGAATTACTTGTATTAGCTGGAGCTTTGTATCTGTCTGGCACCAATAGAACCAGCCTAACACAATGACCAGAAACTATGTCACTTGTTTTATTGAAATCTAAATTCAGTTCATGAAAATAACTACTTGGTTAAAGAAATAACCAAGCAAGCTAGACAACTATCTAGACCTGTTTCCCCAAGCAACAGAAAATATTTTGACAGGGTAATGTTGTCTGGCTATCGCTGAGTGTTGTTGACAATAATAAATGAGTGTTGGAAATCTTAATGGAATAGTGAACTGACATATTATGTCAGTTAAATGAAAAGTAATTCCAAAACAGTTGCTAGTATAGATAGGTCCCCAAGACAACAAGTGATAGAAGTGTCTTCACATCCAGGCATAACACTAACGTATAATGTGATCTCAAGAGACTCTAAAAGGACTGTGCTGTTCCTTTTATCGATGTTCTACCCTTTCAATATCATTATGCTTGTCAAATTGTCAATAAATGTTTATGATATTAAGTGAGTCAATTATAAATATTTTTCTAAGTTATCATGACTAGGCGTCACCAACCTACATTTCTCAGAGGAGTCTACCTCAGCCTGCCTGCACTCCAAGCATCCTTGGCCCAGTGTCATCACCTACAAGTACCTTGGCATTTTGGTTGAATGCTCACTCATTAAATACCAACACCTGCATTACCTGCATGTTAAAGTTAAATCCAGAATGTTTTTTGTTCCCGCATTAACAAACATACACTTGTAAGAATGACCATCCTGCCAATCATTGAATATGGCGGTATAAAATTAAGACATTAATTTATTTTTAAAAGTTGCTTTTTAGTAAAGAGATCCAATTGATTACTCCCTCTCCCATAGCTCATTCCTTAAAAACTGCTACTCCAATAGTAACCTGCACGCTGGAGATGTTGCACTGTTGTCACTCCTGAATCCCCTACTTCATATGGTCAACACTTATTTTAGTTTGCTTACGCAAACATCTGTAAAAAGACTGCTAAAGACTTTGAAGCTTGACAAGTTTCATCTCTGCCCAATCCTTCAAAAAAATGAAACATGTGATAATTGCTACTGCTAAATCGGCCAGACATATCTGTTTGTTCCGCTGTATTCATTGTAAGTTATTGTTGTTTTATCTAGTCCTTGTATACAATGCTCATTTTTTATTTGTTTATTCCCTTGTATCTGTGACCAGGAATAATTGGCCATTAAAAATAAGAATTGGTTCTCAAATCAACCTGGTTTAAAAACTGTAAAAAAAATTTAAAAAAACAGTCCAGACCAAAATAAGTTGGGCCTAGAATAACATGTTCATCCAATCCTGGTGCAGTCTTAAAGGTTTCATAGTAATAATCCCATTAGATATATATACAGAGTAGCTTTTAGCCAATGGCCTGAGGCTTTCCACAGCCTAGGTTAGTGTGGATGTCATGATGTTACAGAAAAGCTAATTCAAACAAGACAGCAGAAAGCTTTGACTAGCCAGTGGAGTGGAGAGAAAGTTGTTTTCCTTTGGGGATGGTGTCTTTCTGACGAGGAAGCAACACACTGAATTACAGAGACTTCAATCATCAAAGCTGGTTATTTAAAACTCTTATTCTTTTCCAGAAAAAAGAAGTAGATGCCTTTTCAACGAGCGCTAAGGATATCTACACCTTCGGAAAAGGAACTAACTTTAAAATGGCTGCCACTGAATCCAGTGAAGAGAGTAGGAGTTTGTTGTTCTTCCAGCTATTTATACTCTGTTTTAAGAGATGCTTGTGCAAACTAGCCATTTATCACAGACAGAAGGAACACATCAACTCTATTTGTGTTACGTTGATGATTTACTTACTATATGGCATCTGAATTTACTTACAATAGCATACATTTAACCATTTTACTCAGGATATCACATCGCTCATACTGACAAGCAGGGATGTCGACAGGAATCCCAGGGCCAGGGACAAAATTGAATGTTTAGGACCCAACCCACGGGCCAAACATTTTTATAAATAGCAGTTATGTTACTGTTCATAAAACAGGTCATAAATGTTTATTGTTTAATGTTTTAGCTAAGTAGTACTAAATATCAAGATTGGCTTAAATATCATTATTTATTAGTCAGCGAACAGAATGGGCCCCCACGAGGCCTGGGCCCAGGACAATGTTACCGGTTTTCCCCCCCGTCAGCGTCACTGCTGACAAGGTTGTTTCCCTGATCTTTGGCTGTTCGGAATCTTGATTTCACATCCCTTATAAAATCCCTGTCACATTGACCGGACCTTTGATTTCCACAGGGGACGGCACTACCTACTACGCGGTTGCTGTGGTGAAGAAGACCAACACAGGCATCAACATTAACTCGTTGAAGGGCAGGAAGTCATGTCACACAGGGAAGGGTCGTACAGCTGGGTGGCAGATGCCTCTGGGATACCTTGTCGACCAGAGCAAAATGTCCATCATGGGCTGTCAAATACCACAAGGTCAAGCATTAAGAGAAACAAAAAGTACAACATAAACACACACACACACACACACACACATCCATGAAAACATAGAAAAGGGCATTGATGTGTACCTGTTCACACACACACACACACATAAATGCATAGGCACACGCATGCACACACACACACACACACACACACACACACACACACACACACACACACACACACACACACACACACACACACACACATATATATATATATATATATACATATATATATATATATATATATAGTCCCCTCCAAAAGTATTGGAACAGTAAGGCAAATTCCTTTGTTTTTGTGGTTCACTGAAGACATTTGGGTTTAAGATCAAAAGATGAGTATGAGACAAGAGTTAAGAATTTCCTGATATTTACATCTAGATTTATTGAACAACTTAGGACATATCACCATTTGTATTAGACCACAGCATTTTTAGGTGAGCAAGAGTAAAGGAATAAATCATCTTAAAGTAAATAACATTTAACATTTAACTTTTGCGGCTCATCTCTGTACTTCTTTGCAGATTTCAATCTGTCCCTCCGATTCTTACTGCTGATGAGTGGTTTGCATCTTGTGGTGTGGCCTCTATATTACTTTTTCGAACAGTGGATTGTGATACATTCACCCTTGCACTGTGGAAGTCGTTGATGTTGTCACTTACTGATTTATTGGGGATTTTCTCACAATATTTCTGTCATCAACTACTGTGGTTTTCCTTGGTCGACCTGTTCGACATCTGTTGCTTAGTACACCAGTGGTTCTTTCTTTTTCAGGACATTACAAATTGTTGTGGTTGCTATGCCCAATGTTTATCCAATGGCTCTGGTCGATTTTCCCTATTTTCTTAGCTTGACAATGGCTTGCTTTCTCCCATAGACTGCTCTCTGGTCTTCATGTTGGTTTATTCTCTTTAACAAGAAATTAAGTCTTTATAGGTTTAAACCAAGGATGGAAACTTAGACTAGTCATGCAGGCTATTTAATTTTTGAACTATCAACCTAAAAGGCAACACCTGGGCTACAAAAAACCTCTGTCAGTCACATGTTCCAATATTTTTGCTCACTTGAAAAATGGGTGGGTTCAAACACAGTGTGGTATGTCCTGAGTTGTTTAACATATCTGGATGTGAATACCAGGAAATGAAAGCTGATATTCTGAACCCTTGTCTCATACTCATTTTTTGATCTTAAACCCAAATGTCTTCAGTGAACAACAAAACACTCCACTCCACTGTTGGTGCTGTGGAATCCAATAAACAAAACTGTCTATGTGTTTGTCTCACAGGGGTGGCAGATTTCTTCAGTGCCAGCTGTATTCCTGGGTCACAAGGGGACCCTCGCTCCCTCTGCAGCCTCTGTAAAGGCAACAAAGATGGACAGTTTAAATGTGACCCAACTGACAACGAACAATACTATAGTTACAATGGTGCCTTCAGGTGACACGCAGACCTTGTAGTGACAGATTTTACTTTTATAGATTTTTTACATATAAGAAAAGTTGAATATCTCACTCCATTATTAAAGCCTTACATTTATTGCAGTATTGGTATTCTAGACAACCACGTTGCAACCATGCGCAGAATATGATTTTTCTCTCTCCCTTTCTGAGACAGGTGTTTGGCTGAAGGTGCAGGAGAGGTGGCGTTCATAAAGCACACCACTGTTGCGGAGAACACAGATGGTAAGCTGAGTTCATCTCTATCCTCTATGCTGACACTAAGTAGTCCTGTCCCCTGCTGGTGTCCAACAGTGTTATCACGTGTCTGTCTTATTTCACAGGAAACGGCAACCAGGCGTGGACCGCTGGGCTGAAGTCTTCAGACTACGAACTGCTGTGTAGAGATGGTACCAGGGCCCCAGTGACAGAACACCGCCGGTGCCACCTGGTCAGAGTGCCAGGCAGGGGCGTTTTGGTCCAGTCTGACATCAGTGGCATGGTGGTCCACACTATGCTGACAGAGGGACTGGTAGGCATCATTGCAGAGAGACAGACAAATCAGTCTGAAGCATCAGGGCATCATTCCACTCCCCACAGGCGAGGAGGCGCAGGATGCCTTTGAAACGAAGTGGAACTCGTTTCAAATCTGACTATTTGTTTCTAGAAAACCCTGGTCTTTTTGTTCTAATACCTGGTTGTTTTTTTCCTCAGAGGAAATCGGGTTTTAACATGTTTTCATCGGCTGCCTTTCTTGGCACAAACTTGCTGTTCAGTGATTCGTCCACACAGTTTCTATTGGCAGAGTTTGATGATCCTATGTTGTGGATGGGTCCTGTCTACCACAATGCCCTCAGAGCCCTGGACTGTACCCCAAATGGTGAGATGAATAATCCTCTTTACCTCTATTTATGCCTACATCACTCTCTATCTGTCTCCCACTAAATCTTCATGTTGATCTGAGAAAGTGAATGTTTGTGTGTGTGTGTGTGTGTGTGTGTGTGTAATGTGTGCAGAGATCCCCAAGTTCCTGCGTTGGTGTGTGTTATCCAGGGGTGAGCAGGACAAATGTGTGGACATGGCAGAGGCCTTCAATTCCAAGTCTCTGGTCCCCAGTATCCAGTGTTTGATGGAAACTTCAGTGGAGAATTGTATGAAAAAGATTCAGGTGAGGAATACATATTACATATAAAATACACTTATATTTAGAACACTTAAACACATTCATGATATTAAATATTCATAATTATTAAGGCCATACCAGATGAAAATGCTAAATCTTATTGATGTGAAACCATTCCAGCGGTACCACTCCCATCCATATGAATTGCCGGGCTGGCTCAATTAAAGGTTTAAAAGATTTGACAGAAAACATATTCCTTGAGGCTGTTCCTAGAAACCAGGATATACAGTAGACTTTAGAAGGCTTCGGTGACATCCTTGCGTGTTTGTAGAATAAAGAGGCAGATGCCATCACCCTGGATGGAGGCTACATCTATACAGCAGGGAAGACCTATGGTTTGGTGCCTGCTGCCGGGGAGAGCTACACAGGTAAGGCCCTTCTACCACCACCAGTACAATCAAGCAGAAACTCACCAATAGCTTGTACCCATCCCCGGGGTTTTCTGAAATGCCTTCAACATAGATCCCGTAAGTTGATTTGGTGGTGCTGGAGATGGAAATGTGTTAGATGTGAAAAAACCACACAAAAAGCCAAACCTCTGTTTTAAAATAAGCGTTGAGGGGTTATCGTCACATAATTTCAAAACACGAGTTGCCAGTGAAGATATTGTACGATAGAAAGTAGTAGTTGCACAATACATCCCCTCATACTCCTCCAGCAACGAAGGATAACATCTTATTCTGATTGAATCGTGTCTCCCGGAGCACTAACTATGGACACCACCCCTCCTGTACCGCCCCTCCTCATGTCCCGCCCCCTCCTCCTCTCTCTTAGGGGACAGCGATGGCAGTACATACTACGCGGTAGCGGTTGTGAAGAAGTCAAACCGGGACATCAACAGACTGGAGGATCTGAGAGGAAAGCGCTCCTGTCACACTGGCTACGGTCGTACGGCCGGCTGGAACGTACCCATGGGCTTGCTTATAGAAAAGGGCCTCATCAGGCCCCAAGAGTGTCAGATACCCCAAGGTGATGCACGCCACGACCGAGAGTTTGTACGTTGTTGTCTCCTCCAGCGTGTCTGACTGTCTGCTTTTGTCGTTCTCAGCCGCGGGAGGGTTCTTCAAGAGCAGCTGTGTGCCCGGCGCTAATCTGCCCGGTTTCCCTAGCAACCTGTGTGACCTATGTGTTGGGGACGCCAGCGGGGAGAATAAGTGTGAGAAAGACAAGGACCGATACAACGGATACGATGGGGCTTTCAGGTATAGATGCGCTAATCTCAGAACTCGCAACGGAGACCTTTGAAAGCTTTAAGACATACATTTAGAGTTTTAAAACAGCCACCAAAATGTGGCAAGACACCTTATCGAACTCATTATATGAATTCCAATGTTCTAGTTGAAGAGTGAATGCTAAGTATTTTATATTAGTTGGCCTGTTCTGATGGTAGATAGCAGGGTACATAGTGACAGATAGCCACACTGACCATAATACCGTATTTGTTGATTTTTATCAGGTGTTTGGCATCCGGAGCTGGAGAGGTGGCTTTCATAAAACACTCCACTGTGTTCCAGAACACCGATGGTATGCGCGCGTTTGTGTGTGTGTGTGTGTGTGTGTTGGGTGTTGCTTACAGTCTCCAGTCAGAAAAACTATCCGAATTTAACCATTAGCTCATTACTGGAACCATAAACGTGTAAAGATGATGTTGAAAGGTTTTTCAATCATTAACAGCTTACTCACATGGTTCTTTGACTGTAACCCCATATCACTAGGACAGATAGTTAGGATGTTATCTCTATACAGCGTCTTGCAAAAGTATTCAAACCCAAGGCAAATTCTCTCATAATGCTAAATTACAAATGGTTCATGGACATTTCATTTTCTTATGTTATCATGCAATAATTGATGGCCGGTGTTTTAAAATAAAATATCAAAGAAAACAAAATGTCAACATACCATTTGTAATTCAGAGAACTGGTCAATGAGAGAATTGGTCAAGGTGTTGAATACTGTTACGTGGCACTGTACATTTATGATATCTCAGCGTGTCCATCTCTGTCTTGTAGGGAACTCAGCTGAGTCCTGGGCTATTGATCTGCAGTCTAAGGACTTCCAGCTCCTGTGTCCCCATGGCTCCCGGGCAGAGGTGACCCAGTATGTCCATTGTAACCTGGCCCGGGTACCTTCTCATGCTGTCATGGTTCGGCCTGATACCAACATTTACGCCATCTATGGCCTGCTGGACAAGGCACAGGTAAGATCGACTGGGCCATCGAAGACCGAGTGGCAGACAGTGATGATTGTACGCATGGGTCATGAACTAATTGAAACAAATACCCATCGGTATTATATATATATTTAAGCAATACGGCTCAAGGAGGTGTGGTATATGGCCATTATGGCACGGGTAAGTGCCTTTTTATGCATGGCACAATGCAGAGGGCCTTTGTGCAGCACTTACTGGCCAGAGACCACAAACCCCTGAGGTGCATTACTGCAATTATACTGTAAATCAATAAATAACGTTGTTAGAATACAAAAAAAAGATACCACAAACAATCAATTATAAACACCTTGTTGGTCATAATCAACCTATGACATGTTTACTAACGACATGCTGATAAAACCAGGTGAATATCTTGCCTCCTCCCTCCAGGTCTACTACAGTAACGATACAGGTTCAGCGTTCAAGATGTTTGACTCATCTAAGTACCAGGGATCTGACCTCATCTTCAAAGACTCTACAGTCAGTATGATTGGAGTGGCTGATAAGAAGACCTTTGACCAGTGGCTGGGAATGGGCTACATGGACTCACTCACCAACATGGAATGCAACTCCTCTGCTAAAGGTACAGCACATACACACACGTACCTCTCATTTATTTTACCTATGGTAATGCTTTGAGAATTGTACTGTACCTTGCATGTGTATGCGTGCTGTCGTACTGAGGTGGGTTTTGTATTTCTTCTGCAGTTTTGTCATCTGCTTCTCTGCTCCTCGTGGCTCTGCTGAGCTTCATCTTCCTTCAGGCGTAAGACATTAGTACTTTCCCAAATCCTGCCCCGCTTCACCATCTGTACCACTCCCATCCTAAACATGTAATCCTTATAGCCCCAGTCCCATCCTAAACATGTAATCCCTATAGCCCCACTCCCATCCTAAACATGTAATCCCTATAGCCCCAGTCCCATCCTAAACATGTAATCCCTATAGCCCCACTCCCATCCTTAACATGTAATCCTTATAGCCCCAGTCCCATCCTAAACATGTAATCCTTATAGCCCCACTCCCATCCTAAACATGTAATCCCTATAGCCCCAGTCCCATTCTAAACATGTAATCCCTATAGCCCCACTCCCATCCTAAACATGTAATCCTTATAGCCCCAGTCCCATCCTAAACATGTAATCCTTATAGCCCAACTCCCACCCTAAACATGTAATCCCTATAGCCCCATCCCACCATAAACATGTAATCCCTATAGCCCCAGTCCCACCATAAACCTGTAATCCCTATAGCCCCAGTCCCACCATAAAAATGTAATCCCTATAGCCCCAGTCACACCATAAACATGTAATCCCTATAGCCCCAGTCCCACCATAAACATGTAAACCTTATAGCCCCAGTCCCACCATAAACATGTAAACTTTATAGCCCCAGTTCCACCCTAAACAGGTAATCCCTATAGCCCCAGTCCCACCATAAACATGTAAACCTTATAGCCCCATTCCCATCCTAAACATGTAAACTTTATAGCCCCAGTTCCACACTAAACATGTAATCCCTATAGCCCCAGTCCCACCCTAAACATGAAAACACTATAGCCTCAGTCCCACCCTAAACATGAAACCTTATAGCCCCAGTCCCACCCTAAAAATGTAATCCCTATATCCCCAGTCCCACCCTAAACTTGTAAACACTATAGCCTCAGTCCCACCCTAAAAATGTAATCCCTATATCCCCAGTCCCACCCTAAACATGTAAACACTATAGCCTCAGTCCCACCCTAAACATGTAAATCTTATAGCCCCACTCCTATCCAGAACATTAAAACCCAATAGCCCATTCTAGTATCTGCCCAAACCTCCTACCCTGAATATTACAGCCCCGGTCATAACCCCAACTACCAGTACCCTAGTTCCTTGGTAGGGAATGGCTCTGTTCTGCCAAAACACCAGCAATAACACTGCACGTTACCACCCAATGAACCACCATGGCTTTACTGTTAGCCTTCATGAGATGCTGTTTGCATCCCTTTATCTAGATCTAATTAATGTTTTAAGTGAGCCTACTCATCGCTTGCACTGTCTTCAGATAGTTCTGTCTTCACATTACTTATATATATATATAGGGTGGGTTTCACAGACACAGATTAAGCTAAATTAGGGAATAGAAATCAAGTTCCATAGAAGACTCCATTGAGCTTCTTTTTTTGTCCTAGACTAGGCCTAATCTGTATCTACAAAACAGCCCATAAAGATTACATTAGACCGTGAAGATTACATTTATTTCCTAAACATCTACCAAACTTCAAAGTGAAAGAAATGTATGGAAAAATTTCCTAATTAAGTGATACCTTTGATTGATGCATAATTTTTGCCTAGAGACCTTTGGCTTCCGTGCCCTGCCAGTAAAAACAATACTAGAAAGCTAAAATATTTCTGCAAGGTTACTAAGTGTTAATAGTTAATCTAAACCAATTAGTAAATCCTGCTCAATCCTAGGATGGAATCAGAAATCTTCTGCAGGACTATTGCACACCTTTTTATGCCAGGAACCTCAACATTGCTTTCTCAGTTTAGACTTTTCCTAAATGGTTCAGTCTCTGTATGGCAACGATCAGCGATTCACAGCTAAATGTACAGGATTTTAGCAGTTTGATTAAAAAAAACTATGGATATACTATATGTCACATAATGATTTTAAAGAAAGAGCATTATTCCAAATGATTCACAGATGTAATGCTGTTGACACCAAGGCAACACATCTGGCGTGTGAAAAAACATTAAATATATTCTTATTCTGTTTTCCTCAGTAATGTATATTTTTTTCCAGTGTTTACTTTCACTTTGAAAATGTGAGAAGTGTAGATCTGTGGGAATAAATCCAAAATAATCCTTTTAAATATACCTTTTAAGAGAGGTGTTTTAACAGTGCAAGCAATGCATAGGCATTCACTGGGTGTTGTACTTTACTATGAAGTGTTTGTCTCTCTGATTGGTTAATGTTGCCTACACTGAAAAATGCCTAATGATTGTTGTATTCTTGCAACTTTGTGCTCCTTTCCAGATTTATTTAATGTATATTTCAATGAGGTATTTTTATATATCAAGCTCAGCTACCATATTAGTGTATATGTACTGACTTCTTTCTTTCTGAAACAAATCTTAACTTACCTTCAATGTTATACCAATTTCATTAATGAAATTATAAAAATGTAACTAATATTTAGTTGCCAGACCAGTGCGTCTGCATAAGTATAGCTACATACTGCTTTTTGAAGCATTTACTGTTGTTCTCATTAAAAATCTGCAAATGAAAGGGGGTGTCCCATTGTGTAACATTCTTAATATATTTTGTATAATTTTTCAGTCAAGGTATCTTCAGGTAAATGTCAAGGACTTTCAAATACATGATATATAGTCATGTCACACAGGCATAGGTTGCTTTCACAGTATGTTTTGGGTCATTGTCCATCTGTAAAGTGAACTGCCATCAATTGTGCTGAATTTGTCTGAATCTGATCAGACAATATTTCACTACACTTCAGAATTCATCCGGCTGCCTCTGTCACATCAATAAACACTAGTGACCCATGCCATCACACTGCCTCCACCGTGTTTTACAGATTATGTGGTATGCTTCATGCCTTCATACTTTTTACATCCCATCATTCTGGTTTTTACATCAGCAGTTGTCACAGTGCTTTTACAAAACACCCAGCCTTAAACCCCAAGGAGCAAACATCAAGTGTAGAATTTCAGTGGCTATGTAAAACTCCCTAAGACGGCCAATATTTTTTACAAAATCTAGAAAGAAAACCATGCTCAGAGAGATGACAAGTCCACTTCTGGTTGTACCGGGTGAATATAAACAGTACAAATTGTAATAATTAATAAATGCATGTGTGGGGGTGTCAGCAGAGTGGCAACTGATCCTACTGTCCCAGTACAATAATATCGCAGCGTAGGATCTTGGGGCTGAGACGGGGGGGTCCAGTGACACTATCATTTTTTGATGGAACGTTTCAGACATTTTTTTCCGAAGATGAAAATAAGCAACTCTAGAGAAATATTTTATATTTGTTAAATGAGAGGTCAGAGTTGAGGGTAACGCCAAGGTTTCTTATAGAATTTTGGGATACAATCATACAGCCGTTGAGGTTCAGAGTGAGATTTGCCAACAAAGCTCTTTGTTTCTTGGGTCCTAAAACAAGCATTTCTGTATTTTTTTGTTTAAAAGCAAGTTGTCTTCTGTCATCCAATTCCTAATATCTGAAACACATGCTTCCAAAGGAGCTAATTTTGGGGCTTTTCCATGCTTCATTGAAATATCTAACTGTGTGTCATCGGCATAACAGTGAAAATAGCTTTGTGATTCCAGATGACATCACCCAGACGCAGCATATCCAGTACAGCTCTGTATTAAATTAAGAGACCACAGCACGTTTAGCCTTTATAAAAAGTTGAAAAAGAAAGTTGAGTGTGCAACAGAAGGGTTAATATTAAGAGAACACTGCAAATTTAACACTTCTGTTCCTCACTCAAAAGAAAAAGGTGCAGTGGTCTCAGTTTTTTCCAGAGCGTTATAGTGAGAACACTATTGGGCCCAAAACCAAGCCTTGAGGAACACTAAAACATACCTTTGATTTGTCAAAGGATATGCCATCCACACATATCAACTGATATTTTTCAGATAAGATTTAAACCAGGCTAGAACATGTCCACATAGCCACAAACCCAATATGGGTTTACAGCCTCTAAGTGAAGGGTGTGATCAGTTGTATCAAAGGCAGCACTAAGATAAAGAATCAACAGGATTGATGCAGAACTTGTCTGAGGCCACTAGTTACCTTCACAAGTGCAGTCTCAGTGCTATAAAGGGGTCCGAAACCAGACTGGAGCATTTCATAAATGTTATTTGTCTTCAGGAAGGCATTCAGTTGTTGGGAAACATTTTAAGAGGACTTTTGAAAGGAACGGGAGAATCGAAATTGGCCTATAATTGTTAAATATTTCTGGATCCAGATTAAAATATATATATTCTTTGGTTTGGTACACATCTGGTGGAAAAGGATATATTTATTATGTTCAACATTGGTTGAACTTGCACCGGAAATAGCTCCTTAAGTAATTTTGTTCGAATCGGGTCTAGTTGACAATTTGTGGGTTTAGAACTGATTACTAATTAAGTGAACGTGTTGAGCAATACAGGATCAAAAAATTCTCCATTGACACCAGGTCAGGGGGGTTCAGCACATTCTCAGGACAACTGAGATTTGGGGGACTAACTATTTAAGGAAGGGTCAGTTATTTTTCTAATGATGATGATCATTTCATCAAAGAAGTTCATGTATTCATTACAGCTAAAAAGAAGACCCACTTCACTTGTTGAATATTGCTTTTTTGCTAATTTTGCAATTGCATCAAAGAGAAATTTTGGGTTGTTTTTGTTCACCTTAATCAGGTTGGAAAAATAAGCTGATCGAGCATATGCGAGTGATTTTTGATATTGTAGTGTACTGTCATCCAGGCTAATCTGAATGCTTCAAACTTGGTGGTTAGAAGCTTCCATCCAATTTTCTGGTGGCTTGCTTGAGTGCTCTAGTATTGTCTGTTTACCAGGGAGCAAGTTTCTTGTTGCATATTTCTTTCGTTTTTAGTGGTACAACCGTATCAGAAGTGTTGAGTTTAGATCCTTGATAAGATCACTTGTGGATTTATTTACTATATCATCGGTGAGCAAGCCCGGAAGAATATCAAGAAATCTGTTGGTAGTCCAAGAATTTATATTGTAAGTCATTGTTTGCAGAGCGGGTGGATTTCTTGTTTTAACCGTAATTGTAATAAGACAGTGATCCGATATTCCAGGATTTTGGGGGAAATTATTACCTTAGAACTACAATTATACTTTAGAACTAAATCTAAGGTACAATTGTGGTAGTGCATTGAACCTCATAATTGAGTCAATTATGTCTTCAAAAGCTTTTTGAAGAGGGTCATTGGACTTTTCCATATGAATACTGAAATCGCCCCAAAATAAGACAAGAATTCTGGAAACTCATTGAGGAATATTGTATATGGCCCGGGGGCCGGTAAATTGCAGCTTTGTAAAACGATTTATCAACCTGGTTAACTTTCATGAGTAAAACATCAAAAGAATGAAAACCAATGATGTGTTTAAGAGTCAACTTTTTGGAAGGCGCAGGGGATATGATCACTAGTGTAGCCAGGAGTGTCCTCATTTTGGGCAGTAAATTCATCAGACTTTTACCATGTTTCACACAGGCCAATAACATCTCATTTATGATCAGTGATTAATTTACTGCAACTGCCTTTGGAGCAAGGGATCTAACAATTAGGAGTCCCATTTTGAGGTGAGGTAATTTTTATTTGTGACCGTGTTCCAGAACTGGGCTGGGTTTTTTAGATGTTTTTTTAGGAAAACCTAATCTGGCCTTTCTATTATTGAGGCTTATGAATGATTTGTACTTTTTAGTGAACCCTCAATATTTACTCATATTAAGTCTTCTCTTTATGGTAGACTTGGATAATGATATGCCTAACTCCTGAAGAGTGTTCTACACCTGACTGGATGTTGTAAAGGGTTTTTACCGTGGAAAGGATCCTACAATCATCCACCACTGTTGACTTTCATGGATGTCCAGGCACAGCTCACCAGTGTGTTGCAAAGCAGACCAGTGTTATTTTTTTCTCAGACTACCGAACTGTTGATTTGATAACTCAAATGTTCCTGATTTTTTTTCCAGCCTAAGGATGGCCTGTTTTACTTGCATTGAGAGCTTCTTTGACTGCATGTTGTGGGTTAACAGTGACAGCTTCCAAATGTGAATGCTACACCTGGAAACAACTCCAGACTTTGACCTGCTTAATTGATGAAGAAATAATGAAGCAATAGCCCACACCTGTCCATGAAACAGCTTTTGAGTCAGTTGTCCAAAGAGGAGGCTACATATTAAAGAACTGTGATTCCTAATACATCTTGCCACTTAAGGCTTGATTAGCGTGACATAGATGGTTGTCCTTCTGAAAGGTTTCTCCCATCTCCCTATAGGAAGTCTCGACACCTGTCACAGGGCTATACAAACAATTATCTCGACTTCATGGCTTGGTTTTTGCTCTGACACACTGTCAAATGTAGGACCATAGATAGGTGTGTCTTTCCAAATTCATCAATTGAATGTACCACTGGTGGACTCCAATTAAGTTGTAGTAACATTTTAAAGATAATCAATGGAAACAGGAGGAACCTGTGCACAAAGGGTGTAAATATGACGTTTTTTGTTTTAATAAATGTACAACAATTTCTCTGTTTTTGCTTTGTCACAATAGGGTACTGTTTGTAGTTTGATGAGGAGAAAAGTCAATTTGGTCTGTTTTAGAACAATTCTGTAATGTAAAAAAAAAATGAAAATGTGAATTTCTTTCTGAACTGTAAATATTTATCAAAGTCATTTGGTTCCTGGCTTCACAGTCTTAATGGATGTGGGAGTCGTCAAATTTCTATAGGCCCCTTTCCCAGCGTTTAACCAAAAGAAGACTGGAAAATGCTTTGATATTGTTTCAACTGCATATTGCCACTTAAAGAGCTAGTCGTTTTTTTCATCTGAATATCCTTTATTGGTAAAATGCATTAAATATTATTTCAAATATAATTTCAAAATAAAAACATTTGGCCAACAGATAAGGGCAATCCATTTCATAAGAACTAGCATGGCTCTGCATGAAATAAATAACTGTACCTCAAGTCAGGTATCACGAATTATATTCAATTCTATTATACAAACACCATTCCTGAATAAATACTACTGTGTAGAAAGCAATGAATCTCTGTCTCCAGCAAAAAGACATGTTGCAGTAGGCAAATCCCCGGACAAACATCCATTACATGTGCAAGATACTTGCCCCTTCAGTTGTGGATTACAGTAGTCGTTTTAGACTTTTATGGAGGGGTCGTGGCGTGGGTCATAAACACAGTACAGATTTCTGATAGCTACTGTTGAAGTTCAATCGCAGCAGTTATATTTTACGCTTTCGTTTCTTTATTTCTTTATTCTCTGTTGAGCGTCTTTGACACCATCTTTCATCTCCTTGACAAAAGTCTCCCTAACTCTTCTCAACCGTGACCCAATGTCACCGACATCTCGGGGAATCCTGCCGTTTGCCTCCTGTCGAACCTGACGTAGTGTGTCTGAGTTTAAAACCTTGGCTGTTGCGCTTCTTCCTGCAATTTGTGCTTTGATCATCGCAAAAGCTGTGATCTGTGCAGCACGTCGGATTGGACGAGACTCCGCTAGTTTCTCAATTACTTTCGGATTGTTCAGCAAAGAGAACAACATACGAATGATGGCCATCTCGTATAAAAAAGCAGTTGTCGCCTGTAAATGACAGATAAGACAGTGTATGATATTTCACTGCTCAGGCAGCGATTGCTAACATTAGCCAGCTAACTAGCTAAATTCATTTAAAATGCTGTACAGTCGTTTATCACCAACTATTGATAATCTGTTTATAATATGATGTAAGTATACATATCGTAGGTAAAGTTGCGCTACATTTCTAAGCTCTGCGTACTTACTTGATACAATGTTGATTCTAGAGATCAACTTCAAGACGTTGAGAAGTTACATAAGAATAAAATAACATACATTTGTAAATTGTTTCCACACGGTTACTTTGGTCGCATGGACCACCTATTTCCGTTACGTTACGTGTTTCCGGTTTCAGTCTGATTATTATAAATGTTGTGTGTTCCGGTCTGTTCCAGCTACTGTTGTTAGCGAAAAGCTCTGAACAAACACAATGTCTATTAAATTAAATGCATTATTCAGCGACTCGTATGTGGATGTTAGCCAATATAGAGACCAACATTTTAAGGTGAGGAAAGGCAGGACTTAATCGGTAACTGAGTAGTTTAGCTTAACACGTTTGCAGTTTAACCAGCTGATTACTGTCGAACGTTTTCGTTTCACTTGTTTGCGCATTAACGTTAGCTAGTACAATATCGTGGTCTTTTTAGCGCCTAAAACATTGCAGACCGGTTATCTGTGTATAAAAGTACAGGTAGTTGTTTAGAAATGTGTGAACGTTTGTTTGACCTAGAGCTGTAAATTACTTAGTAACGTCTGTTGGTAGAATATACCGAAGAACAATGCTGTAGTTCACTGTAGTTTGTTTACAGGTTCATTTTGCCTCCTGCCTGTCTCCCCTGCTGCTTTTATGCCTATTCTTTTAAATATAACAAACACTCTACTTTCTCCAGGGAAATAGATATGAGCAAGAGAAACTGCTGAAACAGAGTAACACACTCTACGTGGGCAATCTATCATTTTACACCACAGAAGAACAAGTGTACGAGCTTTTCTCCAAGAGTGGGGATGTGAAGAGAATCATTATTGGACTGGACAAGGTGAAAAAGACTGCGTGTGGCTTCTGCTTTGTCGAGTATCCTTTGAAGGTGTTTAGTATTGAGGATTAGTGCAGTTCATGACTTGTAATTTTACTGTATAACCATATTCTAACGGCCAGATTCCCAGACCTAGATTAAGGCTGGTCCTAGACAGGGTCTTCACCAGCACAGATTTAGGGGTTGTTCCAAAAAGACCTGGGTCAGAAGCCCTAATAAAACCACTGGTCCTAGTCTAAAAAGCATGGTAAAATCGCCATTGAATACCTTGCTAGTAATTCCACATCCTGTTGTAACTGTTTAAGCAGCATGAGTCCCGCTTGGACAGTTTATTTAGATGGTAGTCATTGACTGGGGATGTTTGACTGCATACTTTTACCAACACTACAAATTGGTTGAAGCTACCACCCACTCCATAATGGGAATTGTTAAGCCTACACCCTTTCTAGTGCAACCTGTCTGCAGTAGCATGTAGCTGAATTAGGCTGATTATCTAGACAAACAAGTGTGAAACAGAGGGCTGTACAAAATAAGCAAGACAACATGGGGTCCATGCTAGGTTTTGAATCGGTGAAGTGTCAAGGTAGCCATAAAACTACATATGTACTGCTATTCTTCAGAACCACTTGGCAGTGCAAACGATCAGTTTTCCTTTAGCACAGCCTTACAATTAAGGATACTACCTAATGTGAGACGCGTCACTAATACAGGTACAGCATTTGGGTCAAGGCCTTATTAGCTTCATGGCGATGTTTTGCTAGAAAGAGATGTACCTGTATTAATGGTACAGTAGCTGTACCCTAATAATTCATTTGTTTTCCTGGAAAGTGGCACAAATGTTCCCTTTCCATTCTCGGGACCAACTTAAATAAAATGTATACAATGTTAATCAACATTCCTATTTATGATTGCTTGGGGGGGGGGGGTATCGTAGCAACAAAGCTCAGTGTTAAACCAACAACTTGCATGCACAGTGTGTTGCCCTGTCAAACATGTTATGTTTTGCTTTGGATAACTGGGTTAAATAGTTGCTTGCTTGTCTGTTATCTAAAGTACTGTACAAAGGTCTTAGTCCATTCAGAACATTTCAAATTTAAAGCAGGACTCCAAAGTCAACCATTTCAATCACGTAGGCAACTAAAAGGTCTGTGCTCAAACATAAAATTATTTCTTTGCGCATGCGCGAGTGCTGATTTCTGAAAATGACAGCTAAGATTATGTGGTGTTGAAAGTGGCGAGTTACAGATGCCACCTCGAGGAAAAGTGCAGTAGCAACTTGCAGGAACTCAAGTTGAGAAAGTAGAAACTCAAGCCAAACGTGCAGGCCGCCAAAGGCCAAATAAGCACTTCACTGGATTTCATTCTGTCCTTCAAGGAAGTGACATTAATTACTGATCATTAGATGCAGACAACTTTTTTGGGTCTTCCAGAGTGGTTTTTGTCTTCAACCTGTCCAATTTCCCATGAAATGTCTTCTTGCCATTTCACAGGATTTCCATAATCTTTTGAACAACATTAATAATTTTTTCCTAATATTGTGTTAGTGTTTAGTTGTATGCATTTTATTATATTGTTTATATTAAGTTTCTATAAGCAAAAAAGCATAAGGCTTTAGTACAATATTATTTTAAAAACAAATGGACAGTACCACATGTTTGCACTACAGCAACTTAACCCCCATGCCAGGTACTACACTCGTGCAGATGCAGAAAATGCAATGAGGTTTGTCAACGGGACACGTCTGGATGACCGCATCATCAGAACTGACTGGGACGCTGGTTTTAAAGAGGGCAGGCAGTATGGTCGTGGCAAGTCTGGTGGTCAGGTAAGTTTACACAGGAGGTGAAGGGTCATTCCAAGGGAAATGCATGCTTACAGCTTTTCAGTCATGACCTGCTCGTCATTGTATAGTATAGTATATCTGGCCTATTGTATGTTTTGGTATTTATTTTACAATGTGTAGATTTCACTCACGTGTTTTCAACAATACACTGTGTTGACACAGTTTGTATGAGAACTTTTGAAAATGTATACCGTGTGGAAAGTATTCAGTCCCCTTGACATAAAATTGTGGCATTATTAAGAAATTCCTTTAACTCTGATCTAGTCCTTTCTTCAAATATAAAAGGTCCTGAAAGGTCCTTGATCAGGACAACCTTTGCTCTGATGTAGCTAGGCTTAAGGACCTTGTTTATGTTTTCAAATGTTTATGCTTTCTTGTACTTCAGTGGACAGTAGAGATTACAAAGTTGAACTACAGTGGGGAGAACAAGTATTTGATACACTGCTGATTTTGCAGGTTTTCATACTTACAAAGCATGTAGAGGTCTGTAATTTTTATCATAGGTACACTTCAACTGAGACGGAATCTAAAACAAAAATCCCAAAAATCACAATGTATGCTTTTTAAATAATAAATTTGCGTTTTATTGTATGACATAAGATTGCATGACATTTGATACATCAGAAAAGCAGAACTTAATATTTGGTACAGAAACCTTTGTTTGCAATTTGAGATCATATGTTTCCTGTAGTTCTTGACAAGGTTTGCACACACTGCAGCAGGGATTTTTGCCCACTCCTCCATACAGACCTTTTCCAGATCCTTCAGGTTTCAGGGCTGTTGCTGGGCAATACAGACTTTCAGCTCCCTCCAAAGATTTTCTATTGGGTTCAGGTCTGGAGACTGGCTAGGCCACTCCAAGACCTTGAGATGCTTCTTACGGAGCCACTCCTTAGTTGCCCTGGCTGTGTGTTTCAGGTCGTTGTGTGTTTCAGGTCGTTGTCGTGGCTGGAAGCCCCAGCCACGACCCATCTTCAATGCTCGTACTGAGTAAAGGAGGTTGTTGGCCAAGATCTCGCGATACATGGCCCCATCCATCCTCCCCTCAATACGTCCTGTCACCTTTGCAGAAAAGCCTCCCCAAAGAATGTTTCCACCTCCATGCTTCACGGTTGGGATGGTGTTCTTAGGGTTGTACTCATCCCTCTTCCTCCAAACACGGCAAGGGGAATTTAGACCAAAAAGCGCTAGTTTTTTCTCATCAGATCACATGACCTTCTCCCATTCCTCCTCTGGATCATCCAGATGGTCATTGGCAAACTTCAAACGGGCCTGGACATACGCTGGCTTGAGCAGGGGGACCTTGCGTGCGCTGCAGGATTTTAATCCATGACGGCGTAGCGTGTTACAAATGGTTTTCTTTGAGACTGTGGTCCCAGCTGTCTTCAGGTCATTGACCAGTTCCTGCAGTGTAGTTCTGGGCTGATCCCTCACCTTCCTCGTGATCATTGATCCCCCATGAGGTGAGATCTTACATGGAGCCCCAGACCGAGGGAGATTGACATCATCTTGAACCGCTTGCCTATTGTCCTGTAGCCCATCCCAGCCTTGCAGGTCTACAATTTGATCCCTGATGTCCTTACACAGCTCTCTGGTCTTGGCCATTGTGGAGAGGTTGGTATCTGTTTGAGTGTGTGGACAGGTATCTTTTATACAGGTAATGAGTTCAAACAGTTGCAGTTCATACAGGTAATGAGTGGAGAACAGGAGGGCTTCTTAAAGAAAAACTAACAGGTCTGTGAGAGCTGGAATTCTTACTGGTAGGTGATCAAATACTTATGTCATTCAGTAAAATGCAAAGTAATTATTTAAAAATCATACAACGTGATTTTCTGGATTTTTTTCCCGATTCCATCTCTCACAGTTGAAGTGTACCTATGATAAAAAATTGCAGACCTCTACATGCTTTGTAAGTAGGAAAACCTGCAAAATCAGCAGTGTATCAAATACTTGTTCTCCCCACTGTATTTTCAGACATTGCATGCTTCAGATGGTGAAAATCACTGACGTTCAAAAGGTGCATTTCCAGTTTCTGGGTTTTCATATTCTCCATATACTACTAATCATCTTGGAAAAACCTGGAGCAATGACGCATTACATAAATTGCAGTATATGCAGTGGATGTCAGAAGTAGGGCTGTCATATCAGATTTTCCCTACACTTTTGTCGTGGCCAAAATAATTCACAGTAATTATATTATCACAGTATCTATATAGAATTTGAAGGGAAAAAATGCTGTCAGTCAAATTCACCTTTAACTTTGATGTGCTTTCTTCTCTTTTTTGGCAATTTATATTTGAATTTAACGTATCACATTCCAAGTCATGCATAAAGATAATCTGCTGTAACCTCACCTAAATTGAAATGATTCTGATTAGTCCTGTAGGATTCCCTTAAGGTTGTTTGGTTGCATTCTGCAGGACCTCATGAATCACAATGAGCTATTAGGATCTTATTTTTGTAAGGTACAGATGAGGAAAGGGATATAAAATAATTTAGAGATCCTCTATTGTTTTCACTTAAATATTGTTAGTTAC
The DNA here is from genome assembly GCA_016801105.1 of Esox niger. Taxonomy (NCBI): domain Eukaryota; kingdom Metazoa; phylum Chordata; class Actinopteri; order Esociformes; family Esocidae; genus Esox; species Esox niger. The sequence continues at coordinate 58,938 of JACXGJ010001064.1, read as the reverse complement.
AAGATCCTATTAAAGGTCTGATATGATCTGTCTTGATTTCAGTCTTCACAAAAGGTACATTTTCAACAAGGGTTGATTGTTTCTATATCCCCTGTTGACAGGAATGTTGTTTGGCTCTGTTTGACCTTTGCAGTTCTACTCTGGTAGAGCAATTTTTAGCTACCTAAAATGATCGCCCCATTTGGAATGGTAGCTTGGAACTGCCAAATTAACCCCATTCAAACAATCGTTCGTCATGTCAGCCATTTCATCCATTCATCTGAAAAGAAGGCTGTAAAAATGTTCTCAAACAGCAACAAAATTGAAGTAGAATTCAGTTGAAGATTTTCATGTTTCATCTGGACAAAAGGTCAAGTGATTGAGTCTACAGAGGAGAATTGACAAGACATTTTGGAAAAAAAGTATTCTACCTCTTTGGCAAGCCTAAATAAGAACTGATCAACTTTGTAATGTTAAAAAGAAAAATAGAATCAGCAAATTGTTCTATATTAACAAATATAAAACTGAAAAAAATTGGTTGCATAAGTATTCACCCCTTTACTACTACATCTGAATGAGCTGTGGTGCAAACAGTTGTCTGTCATAATTATTTGAATCAAGTGAAGCTGTATACAGTCAGTGTTTAACATGACTTCAAGCTAAATACATCTGTCTCTGGAAGGTCCCAATGTTGCTTAGTACTTCCTAATTCCTAACAAAAAACACATGATGAAAACTAAGGAACCTTCAAAGAAAATATTGATTTACTGAATGTTTCTAGAACAGGTCGTCCTCAAAATATTTGGGTGAGAAGGACACTAGTCAGTGAGGCCATCGAAGACAATGGCAGATCTGAAGGAAATGCGGTCTTCCATGGCTGAGCTGGAAGACACTGTGCATACCGCCACAATATCCCAGGTGCTTCAGGAATGTGGTCTTTATGGTAGTGGCAAAAAGAGAGCTTTTTTTTTTCTTAATGACTCACTTCAATTATTGGCTAGTGTTTGCCAGAAAACATGTTGGGGACACTGAGACCAAGTGGAAGATTCTATAGTCTGATGAGACCAAAATAGTGCTTTCTGGCCTCAACGCCAAGTGCAAGCCAAACACCATCCATAATGTGAAGCAGCATCATGCTTCTCTGTGTCAGGGCCTAGAAATACAGGACGAAATGGCTGCAGCAATGTACAGAAAAACCTTGAAAGAGAATGTGCTGAAGTCTGCAAGAGACCTGGGATGTGAGAGAAGAGCCATGGTGCTGCAGAATAATTACTTCAAACCTACAGCCAAAGCCACACTGGAGAGGCTTAAAAACTAACAAGTATTTGTATCCAGATGTGCAAAGCTTAGAGACATCACAATGTGACTATGAAATATAGACAGGGGTGGGGGGGTAAATACTCAATCACTTACTTTCTGTTTTGTATTTGTAAATAATTCACAGCAATTTATAGATTTCGTTTTAAAGTTAGAACATTTGTCTTAATCAGTGGCAAAAAGTACAATGTGTGAAACAACAAGGGGCTTGAACTTGAAAGCCACTGTACAATTAGCCTTACACACCCTTTGTTGAATACACATTCAACCATAAAGATATGGGATGTTTTCCAATATCCCTATGGTCTAAGTCACTGCCTTGCAACACAGCTGCATCATTGCAGCCAAGATTCAAATCCTGGTTAAGCCATACAAGCAGTGCCTGGGGCTCCCACAAAATGTCTACGGTCGTTAAGAGTGAGTGGCAGATAGTTGGACATTGCTGCCCTGTCTTGTTGCACTCTGGTGATTTAAGCAAATTAACATTTTGTCCTGTATGGAAATAATTGTTTAGAGCAAGTGCCAGCCACTAAGCTGGTAGCGTCAGTGTGGTATGGGTATTCTAGTTATCTGTCAGGTCAAGGTCGTTTTTAGGATATAATGAAAAGCTGCATTCTGAAAATATCTGTGTCATTGACTTCATTCTACAATAAATTTCAGTCACTTTGGCATGAGCAACATGTGTAGCTTCTTGACGAGTCGTCACCTCCCACTTCTAAATGCGATACAATGTGGAAAAAGACAAGGGATTGAATACTTTCCAGACGCTACATGATAATTAAATAAAAGTTTGATCTAGATGATCATGTAATAGTGGTCATTTCTTCTCAGTCTTCTGAGACTGGTCATCATGAGACAGAGCTCACATCCTTTTGTGAACTATGCCACCCCCTAATAGACCAAAACACTTACTAGTGTGTTTGGCAAAATAAACAAGTGGGTCTCTTTTTCTCCTCAGGTCAGAGACGAATACAGACAAGATTATGACCCAGCCAGGGGGGGCTATGGGAAGGTCGTAGCACGACCATGATTACTTGCCTAATGCTGTTTCTATGGGAAAAGTGTTACAAGCCTGAGTCAGCCTGTTATGTTCTCTGCTGTTTTGTTTTGTTGCCTTTTTCCAGGTCAGAGATGAATATAGACAAGATTATGACCCTGCTCGAGGTGGATATGGAAAATTAGCTCAGCTGCAGAAACATCCTGAGGGACGGAACAGTTTTTAGTTTGGTGAATTGTATTCCATACAGGGTTTCAAAAAGACAGGTCACATCTGCCAGGGTTTTATATTTCTCATATGACTAGTTTTATGAAAGTCTTCTGTGAAGCATTTTTCAGTTAGCTGTAGTTCCAATTGTCATTTTGAACTGTTTACTAATCATCTAGTGTAGAAAAGCTTACTCCAACTGAAGGTTACAGTCCACACAAAATTGTCTCCCAAACAATATTTCTTTTAAATAAACAAATGTTTTTTCAAATGTTTTATCCTACATGGTTACCACTGCCTATTCCTTTCTGAAGTGATTGAGTAGTTTCTCATAAATGAAGCGTTTGTGTGAACACAGGTTCAACGTGACTGGGATTTAATCTAAGAACTGGTAATAAGCACTGCATCTTTTAAAAAGTCAACATATGAATCTGTTATCATGAATAGGATCACCCCAAATGCTTATAGCATGTGATTGAATTTAATCCCAGCCAGAGTATCAGGACCACCAAAATAGACTCCTCAGAGAAACAGTTTTATTGTTTCAAGTAACTTCACAAAAGCCTCCAGAACCCCTCATAAGCTGACTGTTAAACTTTATCACATGGGACATTGTTTGCTGAAGCAGTTAACATTGACGGATTCACCCAGTCGCCAACCAGCAGAGTTGACAAATCTGCTCTATTGCCAACATCACAGTATTAATACTTTTGTACATAAAAAAACAACAAGGCCATTGCTCACGTTCTGCATGGCTGGGCATTTTTTTTGTCAATGATGCTACAACAAACTGGTGCTCTGAGTCATCCTCAAACATACAAAATAAATGCAGACTAAATGAATGCCGGTGTTATTTACATCATGCTCAACATCTCAATTGCATACTCACATACATGCTCATTGCTTTCCATGGATGTGAAAGCCTGCTGCCACTCCACAATTTGCGTCTTCAACTGCTTTTCAGAAGTTGAGAACATGAGGAGTATGCAAAAATAATCTGTGTTAATGTATGAATGTACACTGCTCAAAAAAGGGAACACTTAAATCACACATCGGGTCTCGAACAAAATATATTAAAGATCAAAATCTTTACTGAACATTGTAATTTGTTGCAAACAAAATTATGTAACAACGGTCAATGGAAACCAAATTCACCAACCGATTGAGGGCTATATTCAAACCCACACCAAAAACTAAGTAAACAATTGAAGTCACAGGCTGTTCCAACTCGTTCATTTCATCCGGCAACTCACATTGTGACTCAATGTGTGTGGCTCCCACGTGCCTATATGCACTCCAGACAACGTCTGGGTATGCTCCTGATAAGACAGCGGATGGTGTCTTAGGGGATCTCCTCAGACCTGCATCAAGATATCAGTGAGCTCCTGGACAGTCTGTGGCGCTACTTGGCGGCGTCGAATGCACAGATACCTAAAGTACCATAGGTTAAAAATTGTATTCAGGTCTGGGGAACATGAGGGCCAGTCAATGACATCAATACCGTCATCCAGGAACTGACTACATACTCTGGCCACATGAGACCGGGCATTGTCTTGCACCAGGAGGAACACAAAGCTCACTGCACCAGCATCAGATCTGATGATGTGTCTGAGGATTTCATCCCGGTAGCTAACAGCAGACAGGGGTACTGTTGGCCAGCAGGTGGAGGTCTATGCGACCCTTCAAGGATATGCTTCCCCAGAACATCACTGACCCACCACCAAACCAGTCATGCTGGATGAAGTTGCAGGCACTGTAACGTTCACCACAGAGTCTACCGGCTCTTTCATGTCTGTCATATGCCCAGTGTAAACCCGCACTCATCGTTGAAACGAACCAGGTGCCAGTGCCAGACCTGACAAATCTGGTGTTTTCTGGCAAATGCCAGTCGAGGTGTACAGTGCTGTGAGCACAGGTCCCACTAGATGTCTGGCCTTCATACCACCCTCATGGAGTCTGTTTCTGACAATTTGGTCAGAAACGTGCACACCAGGATCCCGCTGGAGCTCATTTTGTAGGGCTCTGACATTGCTCCTCTTGTTCCTCCTTACAGAAAGGAGCAGACCAGTCCTGCTACTGAGTTAATCCCGTTATATGGCCCTATCCAGCTCTCCTCGTATCTCCTCCATACTCTTGAGACTGTACTGTGAGACACAGCAAACCTTGCGATGGCAGGTATAGATGTCTCATCTTGGAGGAGCTGGATTACCTGTGCAACCTGAAGTGGCTGCAGGTACCAGCTCATGCTACCACTAGTGACAAGGACACTAGTAAAATGCAAAACTAAAGAATCAATCAGGAGGATAAGAACAATTTTCTGTGGCCACCACCTGCAAAAATATTCCTTTTTCAAGGTTGTCTTGCTGTTGTTTCTCCAGTGCACGTGTTGTCATTCTCATTTGGCCCAAAACAGGTGACATGAATCACAATCACTTATGCTTCCTAACTGGACAGAGTGATCCCTTATGATTGACTTGGTGTTGTACGGTGACTACATGTTCCCTTAATTATTTAGAGAATTTTATTTAAAGGTTATGGTTACCCAAATTACAAAATGTATGGTAAATGTATGAAAGGAATCCACCCTCTGGTTTATTTCCCTGCTTTTTCCCATTAATATGTGCCATTTGTGAAACAAGTTACATTCAAGTGAAGGTAACAATAAGAGCATTTTTCACAATCACCAGTAAGGGTTGTTTTGTCCACCAATCAATTTCTGCTACATTTGGACACGATACAGGAAAATGCTAACAGCAGTCTGGAACTTTAATGGGAAGTGGGCCAGAAATGTTAAAACAGTGCAAGGGAAACTAAATAGAGCATGGATTCCATTTGAACACTGTACCCAGACTGCTAAGAGGGTAAAGACACTGATGTGCCATTTTGTAATTTGGATAACTATCATTGCGTAGGAAATTGATCCACAGATTTATGATGAGATGGCAAGAATTGAGAACTACCATAAACATCCAAATTTGAGGACAGTATACTCATCTACTCATCTCAGTGAAACCCCCATAGGTAGCAAATTGTAAGCATGACTACTTAAAAAAAATCTATACAGTATTTTAGACTAATAGCAACCTATGTACAAACTGAGAACTGAACAAACTTAAATGAAAACCAGAAAGTTTATCGCAACATATTAAACCATTTCAATCATAGTACTGAATGCTGTGAACCTGATCTCTTCAAATGGTACCAAGTGTGCTTAACCTGGATGACAGTGTAGCTGGGATTCAGCATGTTCTTACAGCAGCATCTCTTCCTGGACTAGCACCTGCTTTCTCAGGCGGAACGTGATACCACACCGGAGTCAAGTATCAAGTGCTCAGTGGTCCTTTACAGTAGAACCAGAGCTTGCTGGCCCTCAAACAATAAGGCTAAGAAGCAGCAGTAATTGTACTTCTGGCGGAACACCATGTGAAGATATGTGGTTAATAAGCAATGTCATCGGAAGCAGAAAGAGGTGAGTGTTGTCATGAAGCTATAATCATTGGAGCTTTAGGGCTAACTGGAACCATCAATCTCCCAGCAGATGACTGGTCCTGATCTGAACAGGTATTTCTGGAGTTTCTTATGAAATAAGTTGTTTGAGGTTAAGTAACATACAAAATAACAGTACATTCAGTTGAAATTAAGCCTTGGATGACTTGTTCTGTACCTCATGACAGTCAGGCAGATATTGTGGTATTAAACAAGAACCTTCACATTTCAACTAATGTCCCGTAAAATAGTCTGTTTCAAGAACTGAAGTGAGGAAGCTTTGCAATCATCGGTCCAATATGGGCATTGAAACCCAGCAGTGTGTGCTCCAGACTCCAGTAAGTCAGGCAGCAGGAGAAACTTCTTGGTGGACATTGACTCAATAAAATAAAGTCTTGTGTCCCTCCCCACTACACTAAAAAGGAACTAAGTCAGTGTTCAACAATGCACCACCGGCCCTCCACTGATACAAAGGAAGAAATGATGGCGATTTTAATCTCTGTTTTGAGTCAATGGAAACACTTCTGTCTCCACCGCATCTTGTTCAGCTTTTACTTGGTGCCGGTTACGTTAATGGTCTTGACAGGTCAAACAGAGATTGAAGGCCATGGTCCACTGAAAAGGCTTGTTTCTTCTCTGTGAAGCCGTGGTCAGTCAGTCTATCAGTTTACATTCACAGAGCTCTTTGTATATCCTCTTGCGGACTTTGGGCATGTCATTCTGTGTGAACTCCAGCGGTTCTTTTAAAGCCAGGCACTTGCAGTACTGTGAGAGGAGCAAAGAGAAAACATTCAAGAAATGGTGGATTACATGTGCAATTTGCAGTTTGACGGATATTCTCCACTCACCTCCAAGACAAAGACTCCACAATCACTGTCATTTTTCTGTTGAGGAATACCCTGAGTGTGAGAACAATCAGAGAAGTGCACAGGTTAGCAACAACCACAGACCATCAGAAAGTACAATTTCATGGCATCATCTGAAAAAATACCTTGTTTATAACCATTTTCCATCCTTTCTGATAGCCGGCTTGCTTCTTCTCCTTTGCCTCAGCCAGGATGTACCTCATGATGTTCTGTAGAGCAGGAGACCAGAGTTTTGAAAATTAAAAAAGGCTTCAGTGACAATTTGTCCTTCAGGGTTCATAAAAAGAGGACTTATTTAAAGCAATTGTTTTTGTTTTTATTTCACACCATGTCTCTTCCTTTCCTGTTTTGAGACTTTTGGGCTCAATACCCTTACACTTTGGATTGACATGAGGTTGGGCACACTGGATTTTTATTTTACTGTATTGTTTCAGAGGGTGTCATGGAACCATTTTCATAACTTTTGATAACCATACAACAGCAATAGACATTGACTTTTGAACAGTTTGATGTAGTCCTTGCATGCTAGGAATATGGTATCAAATAAAACGTTTGTCTTTGTGCTGTAACTTCTAAATGATTCTCCTCAAATTCAAGCTGAATGTCTGCACTTAAACCTCCGTTTTTTATCCATCTGAACTGCTGGAATACAGAGCCGACAGAGGACTGATGGTTGAGGGTAGAGTGTACCTCTATGGTGTATTTAAAAACCATGCCCTGTGAGTCATAGTAGTGGATGTGGCGGTTGGCTATGTCCACCGTGATCAGGGACCAGTGGATCTCCAGATGGATTGGAATCAGCAGCAACCTCTTAGAAAACAAATCCACCTGGGAAACCCAAGGACAAACCAGTCAACTCAAAAATTGCAATGAATGTCAGGCTGGGTGTTTTGTAAAAGCACTTTGTGACAACTGCGGATGTAAAAAGGGCTTTCTAAATACATTTGATTGGTTGAATGTTGCAAATCATGTCCATTCTTTTCACCTTAACGCTGCACAATTGATAAAATGGCTATATCTTCCATGACATACCATCCGCTTACCTTTTTGGTCCACCTTTTAACTCCCTCATAGCCTTTGGCCACCAGCTGCCTGTGGAAGAAGCTGTTGAAGAAATGAACCTACAGGAGACATTAACAGACCATTTAGTTACTTTGGAAAGCAAATAGAAGACCTCCACCATCCTAACAACTACTTTTTTCAATAACCTTTTTTGATGACTTCAAGAATCCCAGATGAATGGACTTGCTGTTTAATTTTCCCAGAATTGACAAGTCAAAAAGAAATCTTATAAAATGATTCCTGTTGTTTCAGGTAACCATTAGATATTAATACTTATTTAATATTTAATACATACTAGAGTTTAATATTTTGCTGAGAATCTACCAGTTGTGTTTCCCCAGAATATTGCAAGGAATGATTGTGCTTCCTGGTAATCCTGTTCAAACAGGAAGTGCCATTTAAAAGCATAATATCAGTGTTAATAAATTGGACATAATCAAATTACTGAAAATAGAGAAATACAGATGGATATAAAGTTTATTCCTCAAAGCTCTGTTTTTCAGTAAGGTAGACTAATTTAAACTCCAATGATATTCGGCCAAATATTAAAATCGTAAGGTTATTCCACTACATTTGACCTTTTCCCTTTTAAAAGGTTATGGCTGTTGATACTTCGTGATAACCCGGTTATGGAAGTGTTTTTGAGACGGAAGTGTCTTCCACACATCTCATGCAGAATCAAGACATTTGCGCCCAGATCTAAACCCATTGGTGTTTAATTATTACAATGAACAAAATTATAAACGCAACACTTTTGTTTTTGCCCCATTTATCATGAACTGAACTCAAAGATGTACACAAAGGCCTATTTTTCTCAAATATTGTTGACAAATATGCCAAATCGGTGTTAGTGGGCACTTCTCCTTTGCCAAAATAATCCTTCCACCTCACAGGTGTGGCATATCAAGATGCTGATCAGACAGCATGAGTATTGCACAGGTGTGCCTTAGGCTGGCCACAATAAAAGGCCCCTCAAAAATATAGTCTTGGATATCCATATTCTAATAACTAGTGAAATTACTTATGATTAGTCTGGGATGTTAAAGCGTTTTGCCATACACTGAGAAATGCAGCTACTCTTACCTTGTGCTGTGTAGCCTCCATGATCAATTCTCCATACATATTTATCACCTATATACAGACACAAGACAAAAACCCTAAAACACCAGAGAAAACATTGACCAATCAGATTTTTAAGAAGCAAGTTTCCTACGGGCCATAGCTACCTGGTCGTTGACCCAGTTTTGGTCGTCCAGCGTGGATAGGTCTTCAAGGGTCAGAGTGTGTTTGTTGTAGTCCACTTTGAATATGTTCATCGGGGTAGAGGCGAGACCCGCTTTGTACCGGACCACTTCAGAGTTGATGTTTAGCTTTCTGGTGCAGAGAAAAAGAGATGACATCAGCATAACTATGGAACTTTAGCTGTGAAAGTATAACTGGTTTGTGGGGTGTGTCTGAAATCCTTCATACTTGTCATTGAGGTCATTATTACACTTGTTCTTCAAGTGGTCGATGACGTCGGACTCACTGAGGGGGATGAAGCTCCCATACTTCACATAGAAGAGCTCAAGAAACTCTGAGGAAAAGACAACCCAGGCTTTAACAGAAACATCATAAATATGTCTAACAAAGACTTAAATAATAGAAAAACGTACCATGGATGAGGTCTCTGATCCCTACTTGGACACTGTCTTCAGATTTGGATTGTGATGACTGCTCGGCCTGCTGTGCTGGATCCATCTCTGGCTCGGTGCTTGTAGCCCACACTCCCATCTTACAGTAATCACGGTGGTCCCACAGAGCAAATGGGTGGAGGGTGCTGAACATAAATATTCCTGGTGAAACACAGGCTGCAGCCATTGGGTCCACCTCCATAGGGGTGCTATAGTCAGTTGGTTCCTCCTTGTGGACAGGAGATGTGCCATTGGTGAAGGAGGCAACTGGCTTGCCAGAAAAGGAATGAGGCAGCTTCAACAATTTTGTCTTATTTTCTGTTAATGCCGGTTTGTCTAAACCAGCCTGCGGCTCCTTCTCCAGACCACGGGCCTGCTCACCCTCACACACAGTCCCTTCACTTTTTTGCTCCTGCTCCATGCCTGAATCAGCAACCAAAGAGTTTGTTATCGGTTCAACCAAAAGGTCTGTTACCGGCTGAACTGTAACATTTACTTGAGGCCGAACCAGAGCATTTGCCACAGGCTGGACTACAGACTTGGCCACCAGCTGAACCACAGTGTATGTTAACTTCTGACTCACTGAGTTAATTAAGAGTTGACCCACAGAGCTTGTTACTGGTTGAGGTTGAACTAGCGAGTTGGTTACAAGTTGAGGTTGACCCATAGAATTTGTTACAATTTGAGGTGGACCTATAGAGTTTGTTACAAGTTGAGCTGGACCCATAGAGTTTGTTACAAGTTGAGGTGGACCCACAGAGTTTGTTACAGCTTGAGGTTGACCCAAAGAGTTTGTTACAGGTTGAAGCTGACCCATAGAGTTTGTTACAGCTTGAGGTTGACCCAAAGAGTTTGTTACAGGTTGAAGCTGACCCATAGAGTTTGTTACAGGTTGAGGTTGACCCATAGAGTTTGTTACAGGTTGAGCCACAGAGTGGGTTACCTGCTCCTGAACAGAATGCTTCTCCAACTCCTCTTGGGTGGCTGTTACCTGCTCCTCAGTTATAGGGGGTTTCTTAAAAGGGGGGCGACCAACCTTCCTCTTAGGATTCTCACCCACCACCTGGCCCCTGCCTTTCCCCAGCCTGACCCTACGCTGTCGGGGCTTGCCACCTGGAGTCTTCCCATCGTGGTGCTTCGAGTTGGGCCCACAGCAGTCACATGCCTTGGGGGTCCTCTTTCTCCCTGAAGAGCGGCCACTTGCGCCTACCTGTGCCGGCAGCGGGGGCGTGGGTGAAGGTGGTGGTGTTTGGGGAACTGAGCCGTTATGAACCATGGCTCTGTCCTCTCCCCTACCCCATCCCTCCACAGTGTCCTCTGGCCCTCACTGCTGGTCCCAACCTTCAGGGGCACTGAACCATTGAGCCGCCAGTGGATGCTTTCAGCGTTTGGCCAGGAACTGTGACAAGAGTTTCAGCCCAAATTATTTTATCTCAGACTAGAATAGAGAATGTTCCCAGGAGTTAGGCATCGATGCTCATCTTCTGCCTCCCCAAGCAATTCTCTAGACTGGCATGCTTATGCAACAGTGAATTCATTTTCTAAGTTCCTACCAGGACAAAGCTTTTTACAAGCAAAGAAAAAAGCTGCATTCAAGTAGAGAGAGAGCTGTGTTATAATAACCGTGTAACATGAACATACTATGTAGTCCTATTGAATGGCAACCACACTGTAATCAGTTAAGGCTAATAAAATAAACGCATTTGGCCTGCTTCTATGTTGTTTTTCAAAGTTGTTCCTTAGTTTATAATAATTTACATTACATTATTGCCCACATTGCTAATCCTGCCCTAAAAATGTGGGCAGATAATGGTGATGTCTGCAACAACAACCAAACATTATTCATTAGTGACTCGTTACATCACTTTTTGGACAACAAAATGTATCTGTGGGGACTTCAGGTAACTGTTGTTGGCTAAGGTTGACAACTTTAGCGGCTTTGCTTTGGTCGTATTGCAATCGGCATTTAAATGTAACGACTGCACTACTGTTGTTTGCTGTCAGGTGTTAAGACACTGAAGTGCCAACGAAGCTATAATTACTAACTACCAAACAAGATAGATAGCTAACTATACCACGCTCGCTAGCTAGCATATTATTAGCCACTCAAAGTGATTCCTGCCAATTCAAAGGCTGAAATATGCGATCGTCTGCACTGCTTTAACTTGCACTTACAATAATGATAAAGCACAAATATAAACACATATGAAATTCACATACATTACCAGATGTTGGCAATCGCAACAGACCTATAATACAACGATATCAAACAATGCTTATTTGTTGTGGTCAAACATCCATCTCAGTAGATTGCGGTCGCTTACCGATTGCGTCACATTTGAGCGCAAACTGTTTTCGAGGTATTTATGCCCTCTTCCGGACTGATGGCGCAGACCCGCGATTAACTACCACTTTTTTACATTTTACTTCCTTTATTTTATGGAAATAATGATGTACACTACTCCACATATAATATTTACAAAATAACAATGTTTAGCAGTGTTTCCATCAATGGCACTTTACATTAAACAGAATGATAGCGTTCTAACCTCAAACACTCTTCATGGCAAGTAAATAGGTGGAAAGGCCATATTTAGAACACAGAACACAACACCTAGGACAGAACACTGCTTCTTTTGTACCTCCCAAGGTAACAATTGATCTCATCTTTGGAAAACATTCCTCATTCTCCTTTACACCTGTGCACATGCATATTTGTCAAGAGTGTGTTCAGAAAGGTGATGGAGGGAAGTTGCCGACAGAAATGCAATGCATGAAGCTGACATGATTGTAAATTCACAGTGCTGAACAACGTCTGTTCAAACCAAAACATTTCTATCTGAACTCTATTCACAAGTGCACCCTCTTAAGTAAGCCCCCGTGTCAGGAGAGCACCACATATTATAATCATCTTTTATTACAATGCAATAAATACAATGAAACACAGCTATATCAGAGGGTTACATCATCCACACTGAGTAACCATGTGAACTTACACAACTACAACAACTGCTTTCTGTAGGGACATTTTCCTTGTAGGACCATACTAAACAGAAAATGACCTGGGCAGACATGTTGGTATTGCTAAATACATCAGTGCTATATTTTTCTCTTAACACATGTAGAAAAAATAAAAAATATGATTACATTATTCACGAATGAAAACTATAATCTCTAAAAAATAAACAGACATACATTTATTGTAATTTTGATGGCCAGTCTTGGTATAGATTCACTTTATTTTTCAGGAGAAGTTGATGTTGTCCATCATGTAAGCTGTGCGATAAACACGACAATGCCTTGGTCCACCAGAGTGCCACCGGGACAAAATGAGTGTGTGTGTGTGTGTGTGTGTGTGTGTGTGTGTGTGTGTGTGTAAACATATCCAGGCTGTGGCAGTGCTGTTCTGAATACACACACAGGCTATGGTGATGAAGAGCAGCAGAGGATGTAGCACATTTCTGTGAGAAGCCTGAAAAACAGAGTGAGAATGGTGTTTGGTTGGGTCAGGGTGAAGTAAAATTGCATTAATACACCCTATCATTCATGCAAATCAGACAGTGTAAATACAAATAAAGTAACTCTCGAGTGATTACCTGCGCTTTATGTAAAGATTTACCCTTGGCCAAAACCACAGTTCTCAGGGAACTGGCTAAAAGAAATGCACTTAAAAAACATTAATGATCCAGTGAAATGTAGAGTACTATAGACTGCATGGTAAATAGATTCTCATTTCGAATAAAAGCACACAAACGATAAAACTCTGTGGATTCTCCATTCCTGACTCCCCCAGCACCTCCTCCCTCCACTTGTTTCTTCATCTCCCGGTGACCCCACAGACCTTCCGGGTTCCACTCAGACTGGGAAGTCTGAAACACTGCAGCAACTGACCGGAGAGCCCACCAACACCCGCACCCCCAAACTAACTCTTTGTTCCTGTTCCAAAACCCACTTTTACAGTCCAGGAAGTGGAAGAATTATTCTAATCCTGCCAAGAACACATATAAAGAAAGGGAGGGAGGAGGGGGTGGAATGTAGCTATCATTCTCCTCTAGAACCAACAAGCTTCAAGGCCACAGAATAGAAAGAAGTCCTGGTCTCACTGCTGTGGTACTATTCATCACCATTCACAGTAATCGCAATCACATGGAGTCTGGTGGAGAGCACTGCGGTCGCCAGGTTTTCAATATGCCGCTTAATATATTACCGAAACTATAAGTGCTGTTTTCTCTCACACACTCCAAGGGGTACTGACAACACGCAAAGAAGCCCATATGTAAGCACAAATCTCCCTCACCACCTAATATGGTCCTGAGAGGTAGAGGCGCTCTCTAAAAGGGACATCAAAAGGAATGGTGAGATCATGTGGTGATTTCAGAGTTGCTAGAGTGGCCAAGACAGACCTGGATTTTGGCCATAGCCATCTAGTAAAGTCATGTAGCCAGTTAGTTTAGTGATGAGCGGTCCCTGTTTCGATGCATTCAGAATGCCAGAAAGCGTTTTGAGACGTTAGAGCCTTGCGGCAATACCTCATAGCAGGGTGGTGTTGAGGGGAGGTGTGTGGAGCGTCCGGGCCACTGATGGACCGCTGCCCCTCCCTGACAGCACCTGGACCTGCAGCTTATATGTGGAGTCTGGCTGCATTCCCCTCACTGTCAGTGAGCGCTGGTCCTGGGGAGGGAAACATGCAGTTTGCTGTTAGTATATACATCCTAACACACAGACACATTGTGCGGACCAGAAAACCATGTTCCCTATCTCCTTACCCTAATCCTTTACCTAACCCTAACCTTAATTTTTATGAATTAACTTAACCTAACATTAAACCTAACTAGTAATGCCTACTAATACTAGCAAAACATGCCATTGTAGGTTTTACCCCAAACCTTACCCCTAAGCCAGAAATACAATATTCCCTGGTGGCAACTGGCAAATAAAGTACGTTGATACCAATTTGTCACATTCTTCACTCTTGTTTATATTAAAATGCACACATGTATTGTTAGACCTGGATCACAAACAGACACACATATTACCGGCGCCAATATCTGTGTCTGAGATATTAAGGTGTCTTGTCCATCTGTTGCTATGGTTCTGGGTGACACCTGGACCCAGGAAAACTGGAACCCAGCAATAGGCATCTGTCCCGATGCATCCTGCGATAGCTGCCAGCGGAAGAGACACTGCAGAGAGCCATTGACAGTGTGGAACTCTGCTGACAGCTTCTCAGGACGCATTACCACCTTCCTAGACACCAGGGGGGGCTCTAACACAGATATGCACACAGTTAGACAGCTACAAAATTATAGTTTAAAGGCATAACAAATGTAGGGTAACATGGGACAAGACACCGCCCCTAAGATCAATGTCTATTTACTAAGGCACCTTTTTTGTATGTTGAAGATGGCTAAACTTAGGGTAATGGATTATAAAGAAAAATAAATGGCTACAGTTGACAGATTCATTTGTATTTAATCAATTTTTTTTCCCCAGCTACTGGGGTAATATGGCCCCCCATGGAGAATCATATCCCAATAGAAGATGATGCCTAAGGGTTTTTAAGAATTGGCCCTGATTATTTTACCCCACGTTCTTTTTCCTTACACGACATATTTCATAGTTAAACTAAACTTATCATCATTTCAATAAGGCAATGTTTTATATCCCAGCAGTCTTTAAGATGAGATGCAGAAGACAATGTTGTTAATAATTGTCTTAGACGGTGTGATTATACAGAGGTCATTTGTAGTTGATAAAGACTAGTGGCAGCCAGAGGAGGTGTTGAAAAAAAGATTGGTGACATTTTGTGTTTTTTGTGAGAGTTACATGGGGGGGTATTACCCCTGGGCCATATTGCTCTATGTTACCCTACATTCACAAAAAAGAAAACAGCTAAATATTCAAAAGGACATAGTCATAGATAAGGGGAAGGTGTTCCAAATCCCATGATGCCATGCAGAAACAGTACATAACCACCCAGATATTTACTCGCTCTAAGTGTGTGTGTTAAGGCATGTGTGGTTACCTTCTCTGGCACAGGGCACGGCCTTGCCTCCTCTTGCCCTGACTGCAGAACAAGATGGGGTAATTACCGCGGTAACAGCTTCTGACCTTTCAACGCCCTCTGCTGCTAAAGGCGCCACAGCAATCCAGTATTTACAGGCAAACAGCAGACCCGTAATAACAAAATGTGTTCCCTGGGATGAGAGAGAAGGAGAGAGGAGAGGGAAGGGGAAAAGAAAGGGGAAAAGAAGAACAGAGAACATCATCAATCAACACAGCATGTATGTGACACAGAGAAGGAAGATAAGGGAGAGAGAAGGGACAGGAGAGGACAAAAAAGAGAAGAGAGAGAAATGAGCGAGGAAGGGGAGTGAAAGAAGAGGTGACAAACCCCCCAAAAAAAGGATAGATTTGGACAGCATGGCTTTGCTATTTTGGTTCCTGAAAAATATCCCAATGTCTAATCACAGCAGCAAGATTTGTGACTAGTTGCCAAGAGAAAATTTCAAGTGGAGCACCAACAACATTGTGAACTTAAACCAACATTCATCATTTTATTTATTCATTTGTCCTTGACTTGTTACTCATAGTTATTTACACATTGAAAAAGCACTATGCATACATTATAATGTAATATTTTAAATGCCTTTAATCTTTTGAAAGTCAAATATATTGACTTTGCATTTTGTGTTTTATTTTTATTTGTTTGTTTACTATATTTCATACCCTACCCTATTTGCTCACATTGAGTTGGCAATGTGAAAAAAGATTTCACATGTCGATAAAGCACTTATAATAGTAATTTAGAAGAAAGAGAGAAGAGAGTGAGTGAGTGAGAGAGAGAGCAACAAGCCAGCCAATCCTACTCTGAAGTGAGGGAAGAACGTAAGATGTAAACAGAACAAAATGATGATAAAAGAGAGTTATATAGATGTGATCTCTGTGGCCCCTGCTGTAAAGCGAAAGGGTCATACTTCTCAGTTCCAGTATAGACATACAGTGCCCAGCCAGGCCAGCTGTTGAGCAGAGAATTTTTTTAACTATAGCCACTGGCCTCTCTGGTCAAGGCTGCCATACCAATATCGTATTTATGAATACACTTCATAAGAGTCTGACCTCACAGGATAAAGCAATGCAGCATAGAGGCAGTTACAAGAGATGGTTGAAAAGCTATAGATCTCTCTTCCTCACTTTCTTTCTTTGAGATGCAATAGAGGTACAATAAAAATATATTATTAGAGTTCTTAACAGCCTTGATGTCTCTTAATAGATTTGTGCTATTTGTTCCTCATGCCCTCCCTGGTAGTTGGCTCATTAAAGCATAGGAATTATTTAGTGGTCCTAGTTGCCAACATCTGAAATTAGTTTTCCCATAGAGAGAAAGTGTCCACAATGTTTGTGTCGCCAATAACTTCTGAGTCACAAATAAAACTGAGTAAGAACATGTTCTCGGGTTGGCTGGCTGTTTGAGTTGACTGGGCTGGGACTGGGTCTAATTTTGGTCAGACCGGCCCTGTTAAACACTGGAATAAATACATGACTATGTGAACCCACTTTGACTCTCCTCAATCAGACACCTTCTCTGCATTGTCAACTCTGTGGCGCAGGATTTAGATTAAAATGTGTCTGTGGTTGAGATTGTAATGTCTAAACTGTTATTCTGGCCAGGCCAGCCGGTCACAATCCTCTGTTTATTACAGTTTTTCCACAGCTGCTAAGACACATTACCTAAATGTATACTACACTTTCTCAAAACTATTAACACGCTGCTTGAAAATAGTATTGACCAAACCTCAGACTTCTCAGACAAAAAGATTTTACCTATAAAAGAAATAAACATATTATCTAGCTTCAACATGTAACTTGCCCTGAAAAGTTACACAAAAGCATTGAATACAATGACACTACTGAATATCCATTGCACACTGAAGAATTAAAACACTATCATGAAAAAGTATTATGTCAATAACCATAATATTGTTTTGTATTCCCCAATGGACGGTACACTTGCATTATATTATAGACTGTAAATAACATCTAGAAAGTATGCTGAAATGTACACAAATACCATTATTGTTAATTTTGTGGAAGGTTTTTCTATTTCACCAGTACTTGAAA
Organism: Esox niger; assembly: GCA_016801105.1. NCBI lineage: Eukaryota > Metazoa > Chordata > Actinopteri > Esociformes > Esocidae > Esox > Esox niger. Next base: position 41,230 of record JACXGJ010001064.1, on the reverse strand, counting down.
TGTAGCCCACTACTCGATATTTTTGGAAGGACAAAGTACATTTAGACAGGTATAGGTTTATAGTCATAAAAATAATATTTATTCTGCCTCAGCATCTTGTATTTTTTATTTGAATTCGTCTTTACTGGCTTTCTGTAAATGTATACGGTTGTTTTCAATGGCTCGTTCTTGAGGGCTTCAGAAATCATGCATATCTACCGTCATCAATTTCTGTCTCTCAAAACTACAAAAAGAAGAAATGTATTTTATAGTATATGAAAACAAGTTAATATGATTTTACTGTACTGTCCTGTCATGTGTGGGCTAATGCAATTAAGAAGCAGAGTACAGAAAACAAAGTGGTCAGCATAGGTTTACAGTAACTTACAGATTTTTATTTAAAGTCCAGACATTTGATGCAACTTAGAAATGGCTCAGATTTGACTGTAGTCTCAACCCCGTTTCCTTTATTATGACAAGAACATGGTCAAGTTTAGCTTCATCAGTGTCAGTAGGGATCATTTTCTCTTCCTCTCCCTCATCCACCATATTCTTAATCTTCCTCTACTTGACCTCAGATGTTGTCATCCATTGTCCCAAAAACACAGGTCATCTAACCTGTGGTGCTTTTTCATGTCAACATCCTGATTAGTTGTTGACTAATTATGATCGTTAGTATTTACACCTTGACAACTGTTTGTTGAGAGTGTTAGAAATGTAGATTATCTGAGTGTAGTTTCTGAATAACAGTGTTTTCTACATGATCACATGGTGACAATTGTGCTTTAAAAAGAGAATTGTGTGTAGTTTTGCAAAAAAGTGTGAATGGAACAAAGATTTGTGTTTAAATCAGGTTAATAGTGTTTATGGGTTGGGTTAAATGGTCTTCCTTCTGGAATTCAGCAAAATGGTTTTGTATATATTGTTTAGAGAAGCAGTTTTAGTGTGTTGTATCATTTATGGCATATCAAGCAGTAGTTTCAAAACTGCCCAAAATCTCTTGATTGATCAAGACCCAACAAACCACATCCATATCTCTGACTGGCTATATACAATCTAGTCAGCAGCTAGCAGATGGAATCAGTCACAACCCAATCCCGACCTTTAGGAAAACACCGCCCTGACCGAACAGAACCTAAACACTCCGTAAAGTGTGACAAAGCTTGTTAACAATTGACCCCACCGTCTAAATGACAGGTTTATTCATAAGACTACCACAATATTTACACCCTATGTTGAAGCTGAGAGACATAATGTAGCATATCACCAAGACCAGCAGTTACAACTCCATGGCAAACCCCAAAAATGTTGCCCCCCCCAACGCAAAATAATTCAACAGAAGGTGTTCAGAAAGTTCTGTTCATGTCTGTGGCTCTGAGACTTACCTGCACGGTGGCTCTTTTCTCTGCTTTGGTGACATTGCTGACACACATGTGAGGATACCACCTCAGGACATACGTGGACCAGTCTGTTGGTGTTTCTGAACACAACACAAAGGAGATACACATTATGTGTCATGGTACCATGAGATGAGCTCTGCTGGGGCTACGGGGAACCTTACTGGCTGGGTAAACTTTAACAGAACGTAGCACGCCCACTGTAACATCTTAGAGTGTTATTACAGTCTGAAACCAGGCTTGCCGTATGACATACAGAGCACGAGATAGCCCTGTGTGTGTAGCGAGAGAGAGAGAGAGAGAGGGAGAGGGAGAGGGAGAGAGGGCTTTGGCAGTCGATCACCTTTCTCCTGTATCTGGGCAACATCATATCATTTATCAGACACATCTCAGGGTTAAATCAATCTCAGAGAAGCCTTCATTTCCCTCTCTACCTCCGTTTCTCAGTCTGTCCTTCCCTCTTATGTACTCTTGTTCTTCCTCACTTCTTCAGTCCGATCCATCTTCTCATCATCTCCAGGTTGAACCCCAGACTAACATGCTTTCTATCTCATTTCTTTTTTGTATTTCTCTCTCACACACACAACACATCTGCTCCTGATTATGTTCCCATACAGATGTTATTACATCCATCCTCATGTTCCTCATTCTCTCTCGGGCAGATAACGTCCAATCACCAGTGAATGTACACCACGGCTTGCTCTCACCGCCGTCACCTTGCCAAACACACCACTCTAACACGTTTCTCACGGAGCATGTTTAGATAGGCTTTGTGAGAGACAGTGTTTAGAGGAACAACACAAATGACCCTGAAACAGACAGGGGATTGGTAGGTTCTTCCACCTCTCCTGGCAGTTAACTCAGCTACTATAGTATACTAATGTATACTTATTCTAAAGACATGCAGAACATAGAACATATTGTATTTCCCCAATAAGACCAGACTGATGTGGTAGATGTCCAAAATAACAAGACTAACTAATTGGGTCAACTCTCCCCTACTGATTGTGGGACGGAACCATATCCTGAGATATCCAAAGTTCCATCGACCCGTTCTGTGCCTCGCTGTCATTTCGGACTTAATTCAGTTGACTTGCCTTGGTGCTGTCTCTTCCAGAACACCTTGACCTGCAGCTGGTCATTGTGGTAGTGTGGGGAAGCTGCCTCCAGGCGCAGAGTGGGTGGGGCGGCAAGGCGGGGTACCGGCTCGGGACTGGCAGGGTTGAGGAGGCGCGGCGCTGACGGGAGCTCATTGGAGAACTCTCCTTTCATCCGCTCGGGACCTGGTGGGGCAGGTAAAGATGACAAACCTGGCGTAGGATGAGAAAGAGGGATGGGAGAAGGGTGGGTAAGAGATCGACAGAGAAGGGAGAAACAAGATATTGAGGCGAGATTTACAAAAGAGAGAGATATTTAGAGACAGATGGGTAAAATAGAAGGGACAGATAGAGAGACAGAGACAAAAGGGAGATGTATTCAGAGGAAAGGGGGAGACAGACATCAAGTTCTTATAGTACAGAAAAAAAAAATCTCACAAAAGAAGCACTAGTTCAACAGCTTTTCGGTAAACATCTCTGCTGCCTGAAGAGGCTCATTGCCAGAGTACAGCATGAAAAAGGTAGTAAATATCCATAAAGTGGGAATTTTACAATGCAAGTGGCATTTTAAAGGCCACACGAGTGGTATACCAGGTGCTGATTAAAATGACTGAAAATATGTAAGATGTATAAAATTAGCTGACTTGCTGGAAAATCGTTGATTTATTGGGCCATTGAAAAAAGAAAACATTTTAGCTCTATAACTAAAGCCTGTCCTTGTAACGCAGGACTGTCCAAAGCCAAATAAAATCTCTAAGGGTTCAACAAAAGCCCCCGTGGCGTGTGTGTGTATGTGGGGGGATGTACATGGTGTAATTAAGAACAGAGTATGACAGGATAGAATCTCACATAATGTTGAGGATACTTTATGTCTGTGCCTGTACATGCGCACGTACCCATGTGCGTATTCATATGTGTGTGTGTTCGCTTCACTGAATGGTCAGGGTAAAGGTCAAATGCAGAGGCCCGGAGCCATCACCTACTGATGACCTCACAATTGCTGCAATGTTGATAAGCTCTGATCAACAGGACTGATACAAGCCAGGTACTTGGTTCTGAAGTTAAAGGGTCATGTCTTTCAGCATGGTCCCAATAAGGGGGACCTTAACCCATGCTGGGTGTTGACATCTACAGCTCCCGCATCGATCTAGCTCAGACCAGGGCCAGCTCGCTTGTGCATGTTAACCCTTTAGTGTGGTGAAGTCTAGTCAAACTGTTTAGAAACCTCTCTGTCTGTGTGTGGAGGAAGGACCATTAGAAACTATTGCTTGTCTGGTTTGTCTGGAAAAGGTGATTAGTTAACCAGTGTTTTTTGTAGTTAATGTGACCTGTGGTTTGCGTAGTGAAGGGCATCAATTAATCTGTAATGTGTGTGGTACAAATGATTAGTTATTGGTAAAATGACCTGTAGTTTGTGTGGTATAAGCAAACATTTTATCTATGTAATTTCAATACTACAGTTTGCCTGTGGTTTGTGAAGTAAAAAGGAGCAGTTTACCTGTAGTTTGTGTGGTAAAGGTAAGCTGGGCACGCCCACTTTTCAGGCGTTTCTGTCCCCAGTAAGAGATGGCCTGGACCTGAATCAGATAGGAGGTACCTGGCAGTAGACCCTGGAGATCCATTTCACATAGAGCCTGATGAATGCAAAACACAGTCACTAAAAGCAATTAACAGCTTGAGAGATGGACAGGCAATAGTCAGTCATATACTGTATATACCACTGATAAGCCTCAAATATCCCCTGTCCTTTATTGACCACTGACATGAACACACATTCCAGGTTTTCAAATAAACACACAGCTGATATTATCTTTTCAAAGTAATTGTGTCCTCTAACATCATATACAACTTGTTTCACAGGAATGATGATACATCGTTAGCTTACAAGTCTTATATGTACTTGGTAAATTTACCACAACATTAACAATTTGGTGAAACCGTATTCAGTCAGGTCATACACTGGTCATATACTGTACCAATGCACAAATCATCTGGAAAACCAAGGAAGAAAGTTTTGCATTTCAATCCATTCTAACTCTAAGATTGGATGTCAACATCCACTCATCAAAGTCCCAAACTCTGCTGTTAAGGGTTTTGTGTGTCCAGTTTGACTGATGAAGGCAAGCCAAGTATGAAAGCACAGCTGTTAGCTTAGGCAACATTTACAGGCCAGAGAGTCAGTTAAAATATACCTGTTTCTGATGATAGACTGCTTTAATGACAGAGGTATATCCATCATCCATGGTCTGGTAACATTTTGGACAGTTTAATGAAAAAACTCCCCTCTCATCTTGATTGATAACTTTTAAACACACACACATACATGCACAAACACACACACAGCTGTTTTCCATTATCCTCCTGAGTGACAGGACGTCAAAACAAGATTTAAAGTGGTTCTGACTGCTCATTTACCCTTAGTCATAGGTAGACACAACATGGTAGACAGACAGATAATAACTGATCCTAATGAAACGCTGAGAGTTAAAAGCCAGTTGCTTTTAGGTTGCCCTCTGCGATGTATATGGTGAAAGCTGGGTTAAGTGTTTCCATAGACCCACAGTTAGCCAAAATAGCTCATACAGCATTCCAGCTATCTGTGTGCTTTTATATATGTACAATACCAGTTTGTGTGTATGTACCTACGTGGGTATGTGTGTGTATGTACCTACGTGTGTGTGTGCGTGTGTGGGCTTGGCACAGCCGCCTGTGTTCTGGATGGTAACGTGTTCATTGGGAGCCCTTGTAAACATTCCTGACCATGTCCCAGAGCAGGCTGCCATCTCCATCAGGGCAAAGGATCAGAGCCATTATGCCTCTTTAAAATGGTCCCGGCTGTTCCTTTATTACCCCTACAGACCCTGTACAGGCTGCTCACCATATTATAGAGCTCTGGGCTGGGATTTCCAGTGACTGTCATAGCCATCGGGTACGGGACGTAGAGGACAGCCAATGATAGTGACCCATGGAAAGGTTTTGCTTTCAGTACAGTTCTTCCATAACACATACCCAACAGCCCGACACAGCCCTGGTCAATGTGCTGGGTAGCTCAAGTCTGTATATTAATTTTCGTTGTAAAAGGACCAAATTGCGGTCAAGAAATCATTCCCATATCATATTGCACAGGAGTTATTTTTATGCCTCTCCGGGTTATATGACAATGACAAATTACAACCCAATCAGAAGCGCATGGAGCCCTCACTCAGTTGACATATATTCCTTTGACGCGCCATCTGCAAACAGTAGCTCTTCATCCTGGAAAGCTCTGTGAAACGAAGCTCCGGCTCGCACCTCTAGTCTTGTGTTATAGTAAAAACAAATACGGTAACGAGAACCAGGCGGGAGACACGTTGATTTACGGGAAAATGGTTAAGTTACAATAAAGCGCGCAGCTGCCGCTTTTGTTCTCTGACCTTTAGTGGAGAAATAACTCTAGGGGTTAGGGTTAGCGCTTTCTGAAAACCCAGGTGCAGTTGGCTGCTGCGTGTACCAACGAAGGCACCTGTATTACTTCTGACGTCTGCATAAACAACGGACACAACACCCTCATGCACGCACACACACACACACACACACACACACACACACACACACACACACGAGCACACACACATGCGGAAATATACATTTAGAGTGGATAAGATTCATCTGCAGACAATGGGAACTGAACTGAGCGAGCTTTGATTTGTTTAATAGCGCTCAGTGAAGCTGTCTGATTTCATCGCATTTTGTAGTTGGTCGATTACCTCCATGGTGACCCGGGTGTTGTCCTTCCTGTCCTGGGCTGAGGGCCGAGGGGCGTGACGGGCGCTCCAGGTGACCTTGTAGTGGTGAACAGGCAAGTCTCCCTCTCTTGGGGGATCCCAGAGGACCTGCACTCTCACCCGGCTGCCATCCGGTACCTGGGTCTCGTTCCCGGCGCGCACGTTCTGGGGGGCATCGGGGGGGAAGGGGTCTGGGGGAAGATGAAGGACGAGCTTAGTATTCGTCGGAGTCATCCTATACATTTCCACTGAGATGATGGATTGCCATTGTCACATTATCATCATTGTCACGACAGAAAGGCTAAAGGGTAAAGGTTAGTTTATCCTGACCTGAAGACATTAATAATTATTGACACTAGCTGTGCAGTGGTCTTCTGGAGGGACGGTGTGCTACTCTTCACCCTCTCCATTCTTACTGTGCTCTCCTAACGTGCCCGTCAGCGTCAGCTATGTTACCCAGGTCTCTTCACAGTGAGGTAGTTAAGTGTGTAAGTCTAATATTTATGTTGAAATCAATGTGTGTCTGTGTGTGTGTGTGTTTCTCTGCATGCACTGGACTGTGTATGAGCGCTGAAATGAATGTAAATGGCAGTGAAACAGTGAGGTATATTGTGTGGGTGTGTGTGTGTGTGTGTGTGTGTGTGTGTGTGTGTGTGTGTGTGTATGTGTTCGGTTGTGCTGAGGCAGGAGATTCCTCTGAGCTAACCTTTCCACAGAGAGGAAAGGTGAACTCTGAATAAATAAACATCCTGACTCTTTGAAAATGTAAGAAAAAAATGCTTAGCAGGGAATTCACCAAACATATTTTAGGAGAATACATTTGTGAGGTTTAACTTGGGTTGTAAGACAAACTGTAGCTGAGCCACAGGAGGATTGTAAAGAAGAGTGAATTTGAGGTGTGTGTGTAAATACAGCAAGTATCGTTATTTCTATCTTTTCAGGGTGAGAATGCACTGAAATGTCCTGACTAAATATAATGAAAGCATAAAACATGACATTAAGAAATAATTGTATAGGCTTAGGAGTCATGGTTAGACTTAGGCATAAAAGGTAAGTCATTGAGGTCACAATTATAGTCACGAAATGTCAAGAAAACCTGATTTTCCATGGGTAATGGCCCTGTCTGTCAGAGGCAGTATAATGACAGGAATTAAAGAAGTCACTAACTATAATGCTGCTGGTACACCGTGTTTACACACACTACTGTGTCACAATATTCTAAAAGTCCTCTTCATCTGATCAGTGAACTTTCCCTCTTGTGTGTGTCCTCATTGAAAAAATAGGAGGCATGGTGGGATAAGGGAGACTTGATTGGTGGATAGAAAACGGTAGGGAGGAGAAGATATGATTGGTGGCTAGAGAATGGTGAGGAAGAGGAGTTATGAATGGTGGATGGTCTACAGCAGGGAAGAGGAAGAAGAGTAATTCACCTGGGATTCATTTATTTAAATGTTGGACATTTATTCAGGTATGCCACTGACAAAACATTTTTATGACAGTAGGGCCAGAAGAGCAGCAACAATTAAATTAACCGGTACAATATCTAAATGAGTAAAAAGTATTTAAAACGGTTGTAACTACACTAAGATACATTCTGAATAATATACAAAGTTAAGTTGCTGTCATCAGAAATCAACTGAAGATTCTGTTTAGGCCTAAATAAAGTCAGTAGCTCCTGTAGGATTTCCTTTGAAGGTTTCTAGGTTGCATTCTGCATAGCTACATCGTTCATAAGGAGCTAAATGGATCTTATTTCATGAAATGGACAGATTAGGAGAGGGAAATAAAATAATTTCGAAGGCATTACATATTAGATGTGACACTGTGAAGACAATCATGGAAGTGGAGGCAAGATGGCACCACCAAGACATTGCAAATATCAGAACATCTCTCCAAAATAAATCTATGACAATGAAAGAACGCTCATTAGGGAGCTCACCAACAGCCAAAAACGACTGCATTCTGGAGCAGTGGAAATGTGTTCTTTGGAGTGATGAATCACACTTCACTATCTGGCAGACTCATGGATGAATTTGTGTCTGGCAGATGCCAAGAGAACACTACCTGCCGAAATGCATAATATCTACTTAAAAGTTTGGTGGAGGAGGGTTAATGGTTTGGGCTGTGTTTTAGGGTTTGGGCTAGGCCCCTTAGTTCCAGTGAATGGTCATCTTAAAGCAAAGAAATGTTAGACAATTGGGTGCTTCTAACTTTTCTGCAACAGTTTCCTGTTCCAGCAGGGCTGTGCAACCTCGTTTGACGAGGTTGATGTGGAGGAACTCAAGTGACCTGCACTGAGCCCTGACCTCAACTCTGTTGAACACTTTTGGAATGCCAATTGTTAGCCAGGCTTGAATTGGTTCAAATACCCAGAGACAAATCAAAAGCTTGAGAAAAGCCTTCCCAGAAGAGTGGCAGCTGTTATATTGAAGCTGCAAGGTGGGGGGGCAAGTCCTTATTAATGCTAGTGGTTTTGGAATGGGATTCAACAAGCCCATAAACTAGGTGTGATGGTTGGGTGTCCACATATATTTGGCCATATAGTGTGTGTGTGTGTGTGTGTATTCACTGATCAGCCATAACATTATGACCACTGTTGGGATATTTTCATAAAATGTTGTTATTTCACATTAACCTGATGAAAAGTAGACAGAATGTTTAATGTGATCACTTGTATATTAATTGGGTGTTAATTGATGAAACATTTAACCAGGGCTCATATCATACCAAACAGTCTAATTGTCTTTGATGTTTCCACATGAAATGTTTTTGAGAGAGTGATAAACTTTACTCTTTCTACTGTTCTCATAGTCAGTACAATGAGTGGTTGTTCTTATCTCATATTGAGTACAGAAGGACCTGTAGAATGTCTTGACTCTATTGGGAAAATCTTGGGAGAATGGGAGAAATCACGTCACCATCACGCCATCAATATTTCCTAACAGTGTGTTATGGGGCAGATCACAGAGGGTTGGTGGAAGATTCGAGAAGGATCCATCCAGAAATTAGCATAACGGGAGGAGCAAATAACATGTTTAACCAAACTGTATAAAAGTGTGTTTCTGAAGTTTGGAAGTCGGTTGTTCTGTAGACCAACATGGATTGGTTGCTCTGCAGATCAGCATGGCTTTATTACCTTAATAAAGTCTACCTTTGAATTCACAAACTCCTGAGTTTTTTGAAAATGTTGGCGGGAAAAAGGGTAACAATTTTCCACAACACCACCTGCCTAATATTGTGTGGGTCCCCCTTTTGCCTCCAAAACGGCCCTCAAGGCATGAATTCCACTAAACCTCTGTAGGTGTGCTGTGGAATTTGGAGGCCAAGCCAACAAAACATTTCTGCTTTGTGGAAGGGCGTATTATCCAGCTGAAAGAGGCCAATGCCATCAGGGAATACTGTTGCCATTAAAAGGTGCACATGGTCTGCAACAATGCTCATTGCGTGGTTAAAGTAACATCCACATGAATGTCAGGACCCAAAGTGTCCTAGCAGAACATTGTCCAAAGCATCACACTGCCTCTGCAGGCTTCACTCCATATTGCATCCTGGTGCCACGTGTTCTCCAGATTAACGACGCACACGCACCCGGCCATCCATGTGATGTAAAAGGGAGCATGATTCATCAGACTAGGCCACCTTCTTCCATTGCTTCGTGGTCAAGTTCTGATGCTCACATGCCCATTACAGGCGCTTTCGGCAGTGACAGGGGTGGCTACGCAGCCCCATACGCAACAAACTGCAATGCACTGTGGTCTGACACCTTTCTATCAATAACAGTATTATCATTTTTTTGTTGGATCGGACCCCACGGACCAGCCATTGCTCCCCACCTGCATCAATGAGCCTTGGCCGCCCATGTTCCTATCACTGGTTTACCCGCTTTTTCTTACTTGGACCACGTATGATAGGTGCTGACTGATGCAGACCAGGAACACCGCAGAAGGGATGCAGTTTGGAGACGCTCTGATCAACCATCGTCTAGCCATCACAATTTGTCCCTTGCCAAAGTCGCTCCTTACACTTGCCCATTTTTCCTGCTTGTAAAACATATACTTTGAGGACAGAATGTTCACTTGCTGCCACTGCACCTTTTTCTTTCCGTTCAAAAAAGGTTGAAAAGGAAAGTTTTGAGTGAGGAACAGAAGCGTTCAATTTACAGTGGTCTCTTAATTATAACCCTTCTGTTCCTCCCTCAAAACCTTCCTATATACACACACACAGTGTCAAAAAGTTTGGACAAACCTTCTCAATCAAGGTTATATGTTTAGTTTTTTCTATTTTCCACATTAGCAAAGGTAAAACAGGAGGAGACAAGATGTGTAATTGCTTGAATTCGATTAGATTCTACACAGTACCTCTTTAAAATTTGCTAGCTGACTGAGAGAAGCTATGATTAAATGTTGACTACATGATATCCCAATTTGTGCAGTCAAAATGCACCTAATTTCCTATCTCTAAATTGAAAAGAAATCATATAACTATGTAGGAAAAGAGCAATGCTTTGGTATTTCATTTCAGACAAAGAAAGGAAAGAATTATAGCTGACATAATTGTTGATACGCTATGCTTACTTTAAATACTTTTACTGCCAGTATAATAATTCACTTACCAATTACTACAGTGACTATGGAAGACTAAATAAACAGTTACTCATAGCTGCATAAATCAGTAGAATGCATCAATCTAGTTGGCAATGGTAAGGTTTCATATTTCCTTCATATTTCCCTGTTGATGCTTGGGGAACAATGTTGATTTTCAGAGCAGAATTTCATAATAAGGTCTGTTTTTTTAAAGTATGTGAAAACAACCTAACATGTTTCTGGTTAGACATAAGTTCTGCTTGTGTTCATATTTTAGGTTTTTGAAATGCTATCAGCAATGTCACAGCTCCCCCTGGGACTGCCTCCTCCAGGACTGCCTCCTCCCCTGGTGTGGGACAGTTCCGACAGTCCACATTACTTGTTTTATAGCTACCAAGGTTCCTCTAGTTTCACCACCATTTTCCCAACACCTCACAATGCTGTTTGTCTTGAATGCACCATGGACTGTCCAATCACTGATGACACACACCTGATCCTCATTTCATCATTACCAAGCATATATCTGTTCCCTCTGCTCCGCTGTTCCCTGTCCATGCCAGGGATGATGTTCTCAAAGCGAGCATAGAAAGAGTGCAGTTCCTCTGGGAGAGAAGATGGCATATCCGCCACCATGCCTGAATAGCCTTTATAGTCAGTGATGGTTCTCAGACCACTCCACATGTTCCTGGTATTGGAGCCCTGGTAGAGTGATTCTACTTTGACTCTGTTTTGGCTTTTTGCTATTTTTATTGCCTTCCTGAGGTAATATCGTCATTTCTTATAGTTGTCCTTGCTGCCGGAGTTGAATGCTACAGCCTGTGCCTTAAGCATGGCATGAAAACCACTGTTGACCCACGTTTTTTTATTTGGAAATTATTTAATAGTTGTACATGGTACAACGTCTTCGATACATTTGCTAATAAAACCGGTCACAGACTCAGCGTATTCATTGATACGGAAACTATTCAACATGTCAAAATATTTGAAAAAAATGCTTTGAGTGAGGAAAAGAAGGGTTTAATTGTAGCTTTACTGGAAGAGGGATACAGTGAGCATTCGGTTGCTTCAATACAGAAAATGTCAAATACAGCGGTTCATAAGAACAAGGTCAAGCAACAAACAGTGGGGACAATTAAAGCTACAAACTGGCAGAGGGTGAAAACAACTGTCCACTGACTGAGATGACCGTCAACTAATTCAAATGTCACTCAACAACTGTAGGATCAAGACCCTGTAATTGCCAGCCCAATCTCCAGACCTGAACCCCATTGGAAACCTCTGGAATTTGAACAAGAGGAAGATGGATGGTCACAAGCCATCAAACAAAGCAGAGCTATTTGAATTTGTGTGCCAGGAGTGGCTTAAATCCACCCAATAGCAATGCAACAGACTTGTGGAGAGTTTGCCAAGACATTAAAGCTGTGATAAATAAATCTGTGTTATTCCACCAAATATTGATTTCTGAACTCTTCCTAAGTTAAAACATTAGTATTTTGTTTTTGAAAAATTGAATTTGAATTCATTTTCGTTGCTTTATTTCAGGTCTGGAAACCATATTTTTCTGGTTATTTTGGTGCAATATTTCACAAATATAAGAACCACAAAATAACTGTTAATCTCCCTCAGTCTGGGGCTCCATGCCATATCTCACCTCATGGAGTTGCAATGATCATGAGAATGGTGAAGAATCAGCCCAGAACTACACGGGAGGATTTTGTCAACAATCTCAAGGCAGCTGGGACCATAGTCACTAAGAAAACAATGGGTAACACACTACACCGTGAAGAACTGAAATCATGCAGCGCCCGCAATGTCCCCCTGCTCAAGAAAGCACATGTACAGGCCTGTCTGAAGTTTACCAATGAACATCTGAATGATTCAAGAGAGAAATGGGTGAAAGTGTTGTGGTCAGATGAGACCAAAATAGAGCTCTTTGGCATCAAATCAACACGCCATATTTTGAGGAGGTGAATGGCTGCCTGTGACCCCAAGAACACCATCCCCATCGTCAAACATGGTTGTGGAAAAATTATGCTTTTGGGGGTGTTTACTGCTAAGGTGACAGGACAACTTCCCCGCATCAAAGGGATGATGGATGGGGACATGTACCGTCAAATCTTGGGTGAGAACATCCTTCCCTCAGCCAGGGCATTGAAAATGGGTCATGGACGGGTATTCCAGCATGACAATAACCCAAAACACATGGCCAGGGCAACAAAGGACTGACTCAAGAAGAAGCAGATTAAGGTCCTGGAGTGGCCTAGCCACTCCATGGAGGGAGCTGAAGGTTTGAGTTGCCAAACATCAGCCTTAAAAACATAATGACTTGGAGAAGATCTGCAAAGAGGAGTGGGACAAAATCCCTCCTGAGATGTGTGCCAAACTGGTGGCCAACTACAAGAAACGTCTGACATGAATGATTGCCCACAAGTGTTTTGCCTCTAAGTAATAAGTCATGTTTTGCAATATTTGAAAGCATGCGATGTGCAATTTCATAGCTCATTGATATAATATATTTTCTGTTTCTGTTTGGCTGTGTGCTGATAAGCCAACAGCTATTGTTGTTTTAATCAAATGTAATATAAAGCAAGTAAATGTACTATTTTATTTTATATAGTCTATAGACAAAATGTTGTTGAAAATGCTGAGCATCTGATTTTCTTGGCAGCCGATAGTGTATAAAAAATGCTTTACTAGCCTATTTCGTTGTAGTATAAATTGTATAATAAAAAAATTATGTAGTGCTTCTTTTTTGGGTTTATACTTTTTGGCTAAAAGACTGATAGACAGATCTGTAGACCATTTGAAATGATGATCACTCATACGGAATCCTCATCCTTTCATGTTAAAAAAAAACAAGGTAGACTTAATTAAAATACTGTATGGCTTCGTTAGATAAAAAAAGGAATACTCGAGATACATAATCACAAAATTGACAGTTCTGACTAAACAAAAACTGAATGGAGTAAATTTGTATCGGCAATCATTTTTCCTGTGAGCGAGTAAGGGTTTGAGCAGAGCTATGGGAAAGACGCGGAGCCGAGGAGCAGAGCGTAGCCTTTGCTCGAGAGTGAAACATTTCTATAAGCTCTCCGCTCACATGCTCTGGCAGGTATATTTATTACGATAATCAAAATGAAGTACATTTGTATTCAACATGTGCCTTGCACAAACGTGTGTGCTTGTATTCAGTGGGTGACTGTCAAACATCTGATGGACAAATAACGGTGGGCGGGGTCAAATGTGGGCAGGGTCAATAGTTTGACTCCACCCATATTGATCCTCGCCCTTACTGCACACTGCAATTAAGGGTACTTGGGGATCACATGGCCTACCTGCATCAAATGCAAATCCTCATCCTTTGGCAGAGTGCCTCCCAATACACCCTTTCTCATAAACATTTCCATATAAAGATTTATCTTGAAGGCAGCGTCATGTTACAGCTTTCTAACAAGTAGTTGCGTAATCCTTTGATTAATTCCCAAATGAGTTGTTCAGAGCAACTCTTCCTGGATATGTTGTTCGATGCATCTGACAAATAAACCTTGCAATTAGAAAACGATATAACACGAGGTAGGCCTATCGTCTACTATTGTTCTGAGAAGAACTCGTCGAGCAGGTAGCTAAATCACATTTTATACGGGTCGGCTAATATCGTAGATACAGGGCTACTTTGTTTTAACCAGCCATCCAACCAACCAATATCGGAGAAAATTAAACTAGCGCTTCATCAGTCACTTATTTGGTTGTGCGCGCCCACCTTTGCGCACATGACACAACTGAGGCGCGCAACTGTTCTTTTGGTTCAAATAGCGTTTTTAAAACCTTACATAAAAAATCAAACATCCAACGTGATAATGATTTCACGCAACTATTTCTAATTGAACTAATCCAAAAGTAATCATGGACGTAATTACGTTTATATGGAATATTTTGACATGGGAATATTTTGACATGTTTGGGTAGTAAAAGAACTTGGATCCGCTTGTAGTAAAAGAACTTGGATCCGACTTCACTCACCTCTGAAACGTCTGGACTGGTGTGGTCCTGTAGGCAAGGTTGCCAGGTTTCATTGACCGTCAACTGTAAACGGCCGCTTACAATTAGACTCGCCAAGCCCATCAAAAATTGCACAATTGTAAGAAACAAACCCCACCTGGCAACACTCAATATGGAAACGTTTCCTCCCACAGTCATTTTAGCTGCAGTGTTTCGTTGGTATTTTACTTTTGAGCGCAAAATTATGTTTTACCATAATAACCTCAAACTACATCTAGTCCACAGAACTATTTTCAGGTGACTTCTGGTAGCCTAGAACTACAGTTTTTAAAGAGAGATCACGAGACACACGAAGATGACTGGTGAAAAGACCCTCTGATTTGGGTATGTACTGTCACAAAAAATATTCGGCTGTAAATGCAATACATAGAAAAAAATCGATACAAAAATATAATATTTAAGTAACTAACAATATGAATGTGAAAACGCTGGATCAGCAACAGCAGCAGAGCCTTGTACAGGTGAAGGAAGTCGAGGGAGATTAACGATGTGGCGTCAAGGCAAGGATGGGGAAAAAATTACTTGACAAGGCTGTAATAAATACAACTCTGTTTCGTTGTTTATGCAAGTGTATTTTAACAAGCAGGGACACCAACAGGAATCCCAGGGCCAGGGACAACATTTTGCTATGTACCTACAACTCCTATGAGCACTACCTGCATATAGTGTTTGATTCTGTTCCATTTGTGTTAAGCCTGTTGCCTTGCACCAGTGACTGAACGAGTGAACAGGACAGGCTCAAATGTAGCACACCATAGTGACATTTTATCAAATTAAATGTAATTTCCCCACAACAAAATGGTGGCTAGTGAAAGTGCTGAGTGGTTAGTAACTTTGGAAAACCACTAGCCACAGTGGCTGGTGAGCAAAAAAGTTAATGTCAAGCGCTCGTTGGTAATGGATTACAGTTACAGTAATATGTAATGGATTACTTGTAAACCGTTACTCCCCAACTTTGCATATACCAGAGTGATGGCTAGGAGAAAGTGGGGTGAAAAGCAACTGGCATACCAACTTAATTGTGAAATTAGGTAAGGGGGGTGTTATGTTTGGAACATGTACGGCTGCAACTGGAACTGGCTCCCTTGTCTTTAGTCATTACATTGATGATGTAACTGCTGATGGCAGCGGTAGATTAATTCTGAAGGATGCAGAAACATATTATCTGCTCAGATTTCAACCCAAATTACCCAAAACCACTTGGATGGCACTTCACTTTGCAGCAGGACAATGACCCTCAATGTACTGTTAAAGCAACCAATAATTTTTTTGGCCAAGCCAATCATTCAATCTGAATCCAACTGAACATACTTTTCACTTGCTGAAGACAATGCGAAAATGCCCTGCAACAAACAGGAACATTAAATGGCTGCAGCTTGCAGTACATGCCTGGCAGAGCGTCAGCAGGGAACATATCCAGCATCTAGTGATGTTTTTGATCAGACTTTAGGCAGTCGAATGCAAGGGATTAACAATCAATTACAGAATAGAACAACTTCATTTAATATTATGGTAATTTTGTCCAATTATGTCCTGTGTCCTAAAATGAGGGAGACATTGTATAACAGTGCTGTAATTTCTACACAATTCATGTTTTATGGATGTAATTACTCTCAAATTGATGCTGAGAGTCTGCACTTTCACCATTGTTTTAATTAAAATCTAATGTGGTGGAGTGGTGAGCCAAAACAACAAAACATATGTCATTACTTACAAACAGCACTGTAGTTGCTACCTTGAACAGCTATTTTTGAAAAATGTCTGGCATGGCCTCCTGGGGTAGAAACTAGGGCCAGGGGGCATAGACACAAAATACAATATAATAAATCATTATAAACTCTCTGAATTGCTACTATATTTATCATCACTTTCATTCAATTTTCCAGTTCTTTTTTAAGAAACAAATCTAAGAATGAAAATAGCATTGCTTTTGGCTGTTTACAGTGTCATGAAGGAATTTCAGTCAGCCTCTTGTTACATTAAGTTAAATAACTTTCAACAATACTGCTGGCTTTAATTAAACTAAAAGTCTAACTCTGTCTCTAAGAATACAATTCCCACGTAAAAGGAACAGCACATAGAATAGTAATGATACTAATGTAATTTATGTAATTTAAATGTAAGGTCCTGGCTGGGGGCCTCTAGGCATCTCTATGCACCTTAGGGTCAACATCAGGTCCTGACAACAGAGGAGCCAATAGGCATCTCAGCGTTTGCCCAATCGGAGGCTGCTGCCCTGCACTGCCTCAAATTGGGGACCCTATTTAAGTTACCCTGGTTTGCCTTTTTGTTTGTCCATCATTGTGTTATGTGCTTAAGTTCACGTTTGTGGCTCTTTATTATTTTGTAATCAGTTCAAGTGAGTTATAGAAATAATAAAGGAATGTGATCTCCGTGTTCCACACGTCCTGCGTACCTACAACCGTGATATTAAATCGCATATTTTTGGATCCGTCCCATCACCTAAGTTTGAATGCACAGCTCTGTAAAAAATTAAGAGACCACTGGATCGTTTTCTTTCCTTTCCAAAACAGTTGAAAAGGAAGGTTTTGTGTGAGGAACAGAAGGGTTAAAATGAAGAGACACTGCAAATTGAACACGTTTGTTCTTCACTCAAAATGTTCCTTTACAACTTTGTTGAAAATTGTGGGAAATGTTTTCTGTAATTCAAATCAAAAAGTGACACCATACATTCTAGATTCACTACACATGAAGTGAAACATTTCAACCCTTTTTGTTTCAATCTTGATGATTACAGCTTACAGCTCATGGAAATAAAAAATCCAGTATCTTATAGTATTAGAATAAAAAAAGTATAACACAGAAATGTCGAACTGTATATAATGTTACTCTAATGCATAAAACGGGGGGGACATGTTATTGCAACACAGCTACAATACAAAGTGTTGTGTGTTTGTGTGTGAGAGAATGTTCGCGTAAATGCAAACATGCGTGTGAGTTTGTGTGTGAGAGAATGTTTGCGTGAATGCATATGTGTGAGTTTTTGTGTGTGCGCCATGGATACTGCTCATGTGGCGTTAGGGAAGGTTTGTAGAGGGTAAGTTAGTCCAGACGTTTGCCTCTGGGGAGGGCCTACAAAGACATAATGTTTGGTCTCCCGGCCACATTGAACTCATCACTGCCGAAAACAAAGGGACTAATCACTATTAACAAAACTAGTAACTTAGGTTAAATAATTTTGTCAACTAGTTCTTTCATATTTGGCACAAGCTAAAATTGGAGTCATTACCAACCTCCGATTTCTCTTTCAAACTGATTGTCTAAGAAAGGATGAGCTGGCCAATTAGCAGTCCACTCACATTCTAATGATTAGAAGGTATTATGGTATTAAACCTAAACTATTGTGTTGTTTAATATACATTAATGTACAGGAAACAATGAGCAATCACTTTAAAGCATTGCATGAGAAGTTTAAACTAACCTGTAATTGGTTATATCATCTCTACTATTTGGTCAAAGATGTATCTTTTGAATGTCTGTGTCCAGCTGCACGCGAGTTTCCATTTCTTGCTCCATTAAATATTCCAACATTCTGTACCTCAAACCTCTCTAGTGTGTGTCGTCATGACCACCCTGTGGCTGCACCAATGAATGTCTGCCTGCTCCGGATGAATGAGGTGGCGCGTAGCCAAATTGAAAAATTAATTTGGACCGCCTATCATGTTGTGAAGAGGGAGAAACCATTCATTGACAACTTTCATGTCATATTCCATGCATACGGATAGAGAAACTATCTATCATAACCATGGACTTCGCTTGTCAGCAAGTGTCATGTAAACTGTCTGCCTAAGTGCTTGCTAGCAGTGACACAAAAGAAACCAGTCAACCAACTAGTGCAACTACTGTATTGCACCATATTTATGTAACCATGAATGAATTAACTAAATTATTGTATTATCAAGCTTTGTCACATCAAATAAGCAAGTATCTTCATGAAAAGATGATAATGATATTTATATTAATATTTTGATAACCATTTATTAAAAAGGAATGATATGTGTGTTGCATCATATTTATGTTAACAGCAACAGATTATTTTATATTTATATAAACATTTTCTGTACAATACCACTGTATAAAATTACAATCTGGGCCGGTAGATTTAAGACCAACTGGCCTATAAAGACCAGTGAGAAAAAAGTTAGGGTTGGATCCTGACAGAATACACATTTGACCAACGGAGATGGTAAGCCAATGCAAGAAATTCACATTTTGAGGTTTGTCAATAGCAGCAACAGAGGCCAGCTCATCTCGGGAGACCTCCCTCTTTATGTTCCCTCATTTTTCACTCTTTCCCTTAGCATTTTATCGCTCTCCCTCCTGAACCTTCTCAATTTTCATTCTTTCTCGCCTTTTCTGACCCTGCACCTACTCATTCCATATCTTGCTCTCACTCTTGCCCCCATTCTCTCTCTCTGCTTCTCTCTCTCAGGCCACCAGACAGGACCTGTTACTGGGGTTTTTCAGCCTCACAGGGGGGTATCTCTCATCCACTACATTTCCTGTACTGTGACCTCTGATCTTTTGGTATTCTTCCTGGCCCTGCCTAATCAACATTTGATTAACATGGCTAACATGGAGAATATGCGGTGACACACAAAACAGACATAAGATGAGGTTGAGTTCTGTCCCGGCTAAAAGGCTGTTGGTGTCTTTCCGTCTGTGTCTGTTTGTTTTCTACGTTCTTGGTACACTTTATTTTGAGAATCTCAATTTCTCAATTTGTAGAAGTTCTATAGAAGTAGCCCTATCAACATATTCTCAACAAACTCTCTGTTGATAAGCATCTGCTTACTACGGTTAAGTTTAGAATTAGATTTAGAGTACGGGTTAAGTTTAGTGTTAGGATAAAGTTTAAGGTTAGGGTAAAATAAGGGGGTCCATCACGTTCTCTCATCCTAACAGGGAAGTAGGGAACTATGACAAAAAGTATAGTTTGATCTTCTTTTCAACAATTTTGAGAGATGGCGGTAGTATAAACAACAGTAATAAAACTGAAGTAATGTCATGTACAAACAATTCAGTTTTATTACTTCAGTTTTATTACTGTTGTTTATACTACCGCCATCTCTCAAAATTGTTGTGGGTACAAAGACACCCGAACATAAATTACAACTGAAAATCCCTTAAATTAGAATCAGGTGCACCACATTAGGTGCAAATATTAGAACACCGATAGAGAGGATTTGGGAAAAGCCTGACTTATTTAAACCTCAGACGGTTAGTTTGGTTTACTCTTGATTGTTGAAGTGAGTGGTATCATCATGGTGAGATCAAAGGAGCTTTATTAGGCCTTCAGAAAGAAGGTTGTAGATGCATATGTCTGGGAAGGGATTTAAAAAGAGAACATTTGAAACAACAGCCAACTTGGCCAGGTATGGCCATCCTAGCAAGTTCAGCACAAGAGCAGACCACACTATGCTTAAGAAACTCTTGAACAATCCTTAAATGTCATAACGGGACCTAGAAGTAGCTTTTGCTACAGTTGGTGTCAAAGAACATGCATCTAGCTTCGGAAAGAAACTGCACAAGTTTAATTTTCATGGAAGGTGTGCAAGAAGGGAATCCTTGCTGTCAAAAGAAACCATCAGGGCAAGAACCGATTTGCCAGAGAACAACTAGACAAAGACCAGAAGTTCTGGACCAATGTGCTTTGGACAGATGATCAAAAGTTGATTTATTTGGGCACAGTAACTGAATACTTGTTTGGTGCCAACTTAAGACAGCATTTGTGTTGAACCTTACACCAACTGTGAAGCATGGGGGTAAAAATGTCATGGTTTGGGGCTGCTTTGCTGCAGCAGGACCAGGTCAGCTCACTATCATAGAATCTACTATGAATTATTTATTGTATCAGAGGATGCTTGAGGGAAATGTGAAATGTCTAAAAATTGAAGCTGAAGCGGATGTGGAGCATGCAACATGACAATGACCCAAAAAAGTAAATCCACCAAAAATGGCTCAAAATACAGAAATGGAGAGTTCTGCAATAGCCGAGCCAAAGCCCGGATCTTAATCCGATTGAGATGTTGTGGTGTGATTTAAAACGGGCTGTGAATGCACGAATCCAATCAAACATTACACAGCATAAAAAATTCTGCACTGAGGAGTGGGAAAAACCTTCTCCAAGTCCATGCTGGAGACTGGTAAACAATTATAGGAAACATTGGAGACTAGTAGACAGTTATAGGAAACGTCTAACTGAGGTTATTTCAGCCAATGGGGGCATTACCAGCTATTAGGACATAGGGTGTCCTAAACTTCTCCTAAGCAGGAATTGGCATATTTGTTAATTGTGTTGTAAAATAAATGATAACACAGTTACATTTTCATTGTTTTTGGTCCAATTACATTAACTTTATCTATAGTTATTTTTTGAAGGACTCATTGAAGATTTTGAAGAATTTTACATTACCCTGGTCTATTACACTGAACTCATTTCAACATTACCCTTGCTTATTACACTTCTCGATGTATATTACCCTGACCAATAACACTTCTCAATGAACATTACCCTAGCCTATTACACTTACCTCAGTTTAACATTACCCTGATCTATTACACTTATCTCATTTTGTGTCAGCTTGCTGCTTAGCGGTGGACATGTCTGAAAAGCACCAACAGCCAAGGACTCTGTCAGCCAGGCCGGCAGGCCAAGTCCAGATAGTGTATTTGCCTTTTCCCCTCGTGAACTCACTCCAAACATTGGTAATTACTCATATAAAGGAGTTTGACTGGAGCCATTCCTGGCATTTGATTCCTATTAGCTCAGTCTGCTAACCATTACATTTTTGGGCTCCTTCAGAGGGAAAGTGGGAGGGGATGTATAACATGCCAATCAGCTATCACACACGAACACACACGCACATACACACACACAAACGCCCCCCTGCAGTTGGACATTAGGAGCTGTTCTCCTATACATCAGAAATTAGGTGAATTCATAATTTAGTGAAATTATTCTTCTGTCTACTGACTTGGGCAAATGTTTCATATTCTGTATAGAGGACAGCCAAAACCAGGCTGAGACGTCTCTTCTTCCCGCACTCTGAAACATCTGTTTACTGCAGCTGTGGGAATGGTTTACCTCTGAAAGAACAGAACATCCCTCTCCAACGCTTCAGAACATGGCGAACATCTGACAGAGCACCTTAGGTCACCCAATGAATGAGTACTATGTGTGTGTTTATGTGTGTTTGTGTGTGCACGAGCGCACGTTTTAACAGAATTCACAGAGATATGTGATTTCAATAAATCGATGAATCACAGTGTTGGCGGAGCTGTGGCACTCAGAAGAACGCTAAGGTCAGACTTGAGACATCCACAGGAAGAGCATAAAGAAAGGTACTGTATGTGACGGAGATATTCCCAGCTCTTACCTCTGGTTGAGAAGAAGTGTTTGCTCGGGGTGGTGAATCCCCGGGTACCCTGACTGTTGACAGCGCTCACCCTAAACTGGTACCACCTGTGGGGACGGATGTCCTTCAGCAGCACTCGGTCCTCCATCGTCTGTTCGGGTCAGAGGTCAGACAAACTCCATTCATTATGTTTCGCTCTCTGACACAACAGACTAACTGAAATCAACGTTGGTGTCAAGGAAAGGATCTATAAAATACCGGAGGCTTCATCAGATCTGCACCAGCAGCGCAATGCATTAAGCTGGAGGAGAAGAGAGGAAGATATCTCTATAGGACTGCTCCGTTGACAGGCATGAGTACTATGTACTATGAGTACCTGCCTCTAGGCCTAAACAATAACATATTTGGATAACCTAGCTGTCCCCTCCCTCTGACTGATGGATGACATCCGGACTATTCACTTTCTCAAGTGATGCTGATGACACCGTACATACTGATGGCTAAGAGTGGACATTTTCTTTATTGGGTCCTTTTCGATATTATTGAAAAATGAGCATCGAGTTCATCTAAGGATAGAATGATGGATGATGAGAGGAAGGAATGTGGAAGGAGCAGATTGTTTATAGCGATCAAGCTTCCTTCTCTACACCGCCGCAAACGAACTGACGTGGTCATAGAATCTTTACCTGCATTTTTACATTCAATTTACTGTACTTGTTCAATGAAAATAATGTTGAATGTACTCTACTAACGGCCTTTTTGGCTGGTATGCTTTATGAGAGCTTTAGAGGACCTACAGTACCTGCATGCTTGGATTCAGAGCATGTTCTGCAGACTCACTGCTGTTACCGTGTTATGTTGTAACACTAACTCCCTCTCCTTTTTTACTGTGTGGCGTTTCGGGCAGTATATTTTAACAGAGCAGAACTTTGAATAGGCCCAACGGCAACTTCCACTGACTGAAGTACATATTTCCTCCATGCTGTGTGTGTATATGAGCATAAGCATGTTGATTTGCTATTGAATAACAAATAAATATGCTGTTGGATGGAGTTTGGATTAGGTAGATCCTAACTCACAATGCGTGGACAGCAGCCCATCTCTTGTGTGTTGAATGCCTCGACTGCTCCTCCATGAAGTGCATTCAGTTTTTTAGTGCCTCTTTAAATCCTCATTATGGATCTGAGGCTGCTTCCACACAGCTATCTAAGCTCATAATGATCCGCTTTAGTCAGGCAGGGATCAACAGTGCGAAAACCATGACTGGCTGTGGTCTCTCCTGAAGCTTGGGTTATTTAGCTAACCTCAGCCTACACACAAGCTGTGCTTCAGACACACGTGTAATGTTTTACTAACCTTGTGGGGACCTAATTCAAAATCCTATTTACACAAACCCCAAACATTAAAACTAACTCTAACCGTAACCCAAATAGTGAATTTCACAAACTAAAACTAACACCTGAGCTGAAAATTGTCCTTTTTGTTATCGGCACTGTCAAAAATGCAAACATTCCTCTCTTTTTTCCACCAAGATAGAAATACCCGTACACATACAAACAAGCTATTTTAGACTGGCAGCGCTATGTCATTGGTGATAAGAGGCTTAAGTCTGGGTGTACTGTACTGACGGGTACCTTAATGAAGTCCCTATAGCTGAAATGTGTTGGTTTTCATTAATAAACACACTGTATCTGATCTTGTGGGGGGATCCAGTTTAAGCCTTATTTAAAGATCTATGACAAAACCAATAAAACACTGAAGGTCGGAAATTAGACTGATTACCATGGCAACAGTGTTCCAGGGTGAAGCGTCATCCTCGCTAGGATGTATCCCGCGGTTCCACCTGCGCTGCAGGATGTAGAGAACCGGCTCAATTGTTACGTTGAACTTGGACATCCAGCTGACCTCCAGCTGACCCTGCAAGTCCTCCAAGAACGACATGTCTTTCCTGGGCTTCAGGGGAACTCCTAGGAGGAGGTGAGAAGAAAGCACTGTCACAGGCTTGGTTTAATGTCATTATTAGCTTGGGTAGTATACGTCTACCTTAACAGAGGCTAATTAGTTACTACTACTTCCACGCAGTTAAGTTCAGTCAAATATTATGCCATGTTGAATCATCCACCAACATTTTTTCTAATATACAATCCCCAACCCAAACAAAGCGATGGGAACAGCAGTGTAGTGGTTTCTACTGTGTGCTGATTAAAGTACTGTCAGTTTACCTGCTTTACTGTTCCTGGAATAGATGTATCAAATCATTTTCGACATTGCGCGACGTACTGTACCTTTGTAGAGATTGGCTGGGGCCTGGCAGGTGTGTCCACATCCATTGGAGCAGCACTTCTTGGAGGCGGAGCAATGTTTATCAGCAGAACAGCTCTCCACGCAGGCAGCAGCAAACCCTGTGGCTCGCTGGGGAGGGGGGCAGTCCCCTTGTTTCCCGACCCTAAGAGACTGCAGGAACTCCCAGCTGGTCACACACTCATGAAGCTTCTGAGAGAGGGACAGGGCAGCGTGGGAGGGATATCCAGGGGGAGAGAAAGGAGAGATGGTGCACTTTGGTTTACAAGTATTAATGACATAGATTTACCTGTCAAAATGTAGTGCTCATACATTATTGTGAAAAGTAACCAAGAAAATAATGAAAGAAAGAGATAAAGTCTAAGTCATTAAAGTCTAAGTCATTGTAGGCATACATCCAGTCCACCCCTGAAGGAACCGCAACAAGACTGGTTTTAGATGAGACAGACAGACTTAGTTCTAATGTGGCACTGTTAATCTTCATGGTGCAGGCAACACCCTTGTAATGGCTATATAGTCAAACACCTACAGGACGAAACAGTGGTGGAAACAGACAAACACACCAGGCACCCAGAACACACAAAGATCACACAAAAACACACACTCGTTAACTCATTTGGCCCCGTGGCAGGTCTTGACTGCGTCACTTTCTGGAGTGCAGCAGGGATTTCCTTGACTCTCAGCACTCTAGTGGTTGGTTGGGAGTGTGCAAGTTGATGTTGCTAGCCAAGAGAGCCTGATTAATCGAACTTTCAGATTGATGCAAACAAAGCTGAATGGGTTAGTGCAACAAGACTTGGCAATGGGCCTAACCTACATTCAATATCCTTTGGCACATCCACTTTTCTTGCACCAAAACGTTATTCATCATAATTAATATATAATATATATAATGAAACAACTGATATTTTTTAATTATTAAATAGACAGATAATTATTAAATAGTTTATCAAAGGGTTATAAATGGGAAGTGGGAAGATCCTGACACCCAGTCCTGAGAACATGGCGAGGAGGATCTGAACATTCATTGCTAAAGGTCGTAGATAGTTCTAGGATGTTGAGAACAGACGAGAGAGTCAGGAGCGGCAATGCAGGGAACCATGACATAGGAGAGACCTTTCTCGGTCGAGTGGCCTGTCTTGAGGACATAAGGTCGGGGAGATCATTGTGAGAGATGCAGAAGTGTTGATCGGAGAGAGTGCATATAAGTGTTTGGAAGGCCAGAAGGGATACTATTCTGTTTTTGACGTCAGCATTGGTCAAATGTTGGTTTTTTGAGGTGCGGAGTAATTCAAGATTGAATTCTGATGGGAACATGGCGAGTGGTCAGTTGGGAACTCAGGAAAGGGAGAAGATCTCCAGAGATGGTCTGGAGAAATGGTGAAGGGGATGGGTTTGACAGTACAAGTGGTTGAGCATCATTTGGAGAGATCATAAAAACTTGACACATTCATGGTGAGAGACCAGTGGGCTTAAAAATCTGAGTGAGGGGTAGATGTTATCAACCTTTGTTTTAATGCAGTTGACAAAATAATTTGCATAGAGGGAAAATAAAGCAGGAGGAAGGAGTTATGAGATGCAAATGTAATAAAGAGTTTCCTTTGGGATAGAGGAAGAAGTTTAACAATTGGAGTGGCAGAAAGCGGCTTATGTAGCCATCAGAGTGGAATAGACATTAGTGAGGAGTTGGCGAAAAGACTACATGTTATGTTGAAGATTCGTTAAAAAGTGCCAAATTCGCTAAGAGGAAAGGAGCCTAGACTGTACACATGTACAGAGTGGTGAGACATCATCAGGAAATTATCTAATCAAGGTGTCAAGCTCACTGAGGAATTCTTAATGTGCACCTGGAGGACAATTGATAATTACAATGTTAAGTTTGAATGGACAAGTGACATTTACAGCCAGGAGTTTGGAAGAGGTCATTGACAGGTGAGCGAGAGGGAATAGAGAAAATATCTCCTCTGAATAAATGAGTAGCTGAGTATCAGCACAATGACTACCAGAGACTCTTAGAGAAGGGAAAAACACAAAGAAGAAAGAACAGATGGAGTGGCAGTATTTTTTCAGGTAATCCATGTCTCTGTCAAGGCCAAAACGTCAAAGGCCTGAAGGGCAGCCTGGGCCAAGATGAAGCCTTGTTGACAGAAGATCAACAGTTCCTAAAACTGCCAGAGACCAGAAAGTCCCTGTGGGTTGTGAAGACAGTGGACACAAGATTAGGTTTGCAGCCGTGGGGTGGGGAGTGTTTGAACTACAAATTGAGGAGCGAAAAGGCATAGAAAATAAACAACTCTGTTTAACATATAAATGTGAATTTAGGGAAAATCATTGTATAAATTATAGGGGACAGTTTAGAGAAAAAAATAGATCTGTTTTAAACTACCAGAATAAATGAAATGTTTGTAATAGTTAATTAATCAATGTTCATTAGTAAAACTAAATATAGAGCATAAGTGTCTCTGTGTATAATTTGTTTTGTGCGTGCAGCAAACTCTGGGGGTTAAATCTGATTCACCTTTATTATCGAAGTACATTTCCACATACCCAGAAATTCTGGGTGTAATGGTGCTGCTAGTGGAAGACAACATACAGAGACAGAATACATTTTATTAGCTTGAAGTGGACATACAATTATAATTTTGTCACATTCCACAATGTACCTAACATGAAAATCCTTAGACCAGTGTCCATTACACTACGGCTGCCTGCCCAGGGATCGCAACTTTGTGAAAATAGCGCCCCTTGAGTTCAGTGATGGCATTACTAAATATATCTTAATTTCAACCTGAATACCGCCCAAGCTAAACACCATCTGTCAAGTCCCCACCCCACACAGTAAACACTTGGCTGAGCTAATAGACATCAATCTGATATTTTCTTTTGTTTTTGTCCTTTGCAACTCTGTCGGTGTTGCTCTTTAGACAGCCCAGAACAGCACACTTGAAACAGCCCACACATTAAATCAAGGGATAAAATCACAACTACTCTGGAGGAGGGCTGTGCTTTGAAAGATCCAGCTGGGGCACAGAGGCCCAGAGAGCAGGCAGGGGCAATAGTTAAGACGGGCTGGTTTGAGCAGCATTTATGCCTGGTATCTCTTATTTAGTGAGAGCTGTTTTCTCTTTGTGAGGTAAACACTAACATATTATTACTTCTGACTTTCAGAGCTTCGGCTTAAGTCAGGGACGGGACGACCTGTCCATAACAATCAGTTGCAAGGCCTTGCAGATTTACAATATGGACTCACTCAGCTACCACTCCACTACCTCAAGTTTGAGGACCCAAGCCCTGGTCTCTGTTAGAGAACAGTTCTAGCAGGGTACAGGGGGTGGGGGTGTGGGTGGGGGGTGAGAGGGGAGGAGGGGAAGTTGCTTACCTCACATGGAGTCTGAGATAAAGCTCTTCTGGTCTCCCACAATTCCTTGCACGGCTGTAGGCACTGCCAAGCACACAAACAAACATAGTTAAGAATGGGGCGACGTGATGTAACAACAAAGACTGCACAGGGGAGAACATGCTAGCCAGTCGGCCAGTAAACAGACATGGCGTAAGGGACGCATTTTTGCGCCCACCTGCCGTGCGCTGCCACATCCCTATAGCGACAGACATATTGGTATAGACCATGCTGTCAGAGCAGCACATGTAAACATCCCCACCCAGCAGCTAGCAGAAGGAAGTGTGTTTGTGAGTGTGCGTGTGCGCGTGTGCAGCTAGGTTCTGGATGGCTGGTTTCTCACTGGTAAACACATGGCTGAATGGGTGGACAACCTTTTCACATGTGGTTGCTAAACTGGCCAATAAAACCACTGTGTTTAAGAAAAAGCATTGTGCCTGTGCAGTATATGATGGACGACATGAGCTTATGCATCAGCTGTGTGCGTGTGTGTGTGTCTGTGTGTGTGTGTGTCTGTAGTAAGTGTACGTGTGAGCGTTTTGCTTGAAGTTGTTTTTGGAGCTGTTTCTGTGCGTTACCAAGTGCATGTGTTTGTGTCCGCGGAACGTTTCCTAAAGCCGTACTTCATGACGTCCTGGGCAACGATTAACGGTTGAGGCATGAATGTGACAGACAGTGTTTTAAAGCCCGGTGCTCTGGTTTTTCACCCTCCTCCTCAGGCTAAAAACAGAGAGACCACCCAGCCGGCAGCACGTTCAGAGCTCAGCCCTGCAGCAAGCTCACGAACGTGGAAGGCACCCTGTAAAAACGGGAGCCGCTGATAGTTGCGTTTGCAGGCTCCTGTCAGAGTTTGGATGAATTCCCCAGGGGTTATAGGTTCTAGGTTCTTATCTTATCTAATGTAATCCCACAACATGTCTATAGGGGCCCTTGGCTGTGGATACATTCACACTAAATAAACTACATAGCGATACCACAGTGCTTGGTTAGAAACAGATTATAACTAAGGACATATGGGCTATGACAAGGTAGAGTTTTGTGTGTGTTTTTGATAGAGAGAGACAGGTTCCTGGGGTCCTGATACATAAAAAATGTCTCTTCTCTGCATGGAGCAGCCGTGCCACCCCTGGCCTGGCCCTGTCGTCAATCCGTCTGGTTCTTTAATATTGAGCCATCTGTTGTTTATTAGTTGATGGACTGCTGAGTCATCTGCCGCCATCATCCATTCCCTTTGTGCTCCTTCTCAAAGTTGGCTGAACTCTCCACACAGCCAGGTCTGCCGTACTGAGAAAGACATCTGACTCTTGGGGGTGCGGGGGGAGGCAAGAACAATGAAAGAGAGCAAGAAAGAGAGCGAAAGATGAGAGGAAGAGCGAGATAAGGGAATTAGGAGGGGAAGAGGGAGAACAAGAACGGAGGCCTGGTCTGGTCGTCGATTTCATAAAAAGCTGTCCGGCAGCAGAGTAAATCTCCCTTAGTGAATTTAGCAGAGCCAGAGTATTATTATACATGAATATACTTGAGCTATATTCCCCCCAACTGTGATGTACTGCAGCTTGGTGTCTGAAGCAGAGCCTCAAATAAGCCAGGAAAAGTAATCAAAAAGTAATAAAACACACAAGTAGTAAATTCAATCCAGGAACGATTTACATAATCCTGGCTCACACCATTTCAATGAGTTATAGGTGTGATCCACAAAAATGAAACATCACAGTATCAATTAGCACATTGGGGGGGGTCATCACACGGTCATAGGAATTAACATACAACAGCCTGGTGAGAGGTCAGAGGTCACGCAGCTGTCATAGTGGGTGTCCTTTCCAGGGCATTCCTTGACATTCTAGATTTAGAACTGATGAAGGGGACATTCTATATCATACCATGGAAGAAAAGCTGCAAAGGGTATCATTATCCAGTTTGCGTTCTTTAGCCAATAAGAGGGCAATGAGACATTCCTGGTACAATAAGAATTGGCTCAGTAGACTTGGTCTACCGACCAATCATAACACTTTCCGCTGCGTGACTTGTGCACCCAAGCCCTGGTCTCTGTTATAATGTTATTGTGGGACAGCTGATGGTACAGCATAGCTGACTTGTCTCCATAATACAGAAAAAGTTGTTACTGTTTGGTTAAAACCTTATTACAGGGCCTAGGCTCTCTAAATGTAACCCTAGGCAAGTTCTAAACCTAACCCCAGGCTGTCCTAATGCTAAACTTACAGATCACATGTACCCATACAGCATGCATAAACCCACTACTCATTTAGAAGAAAAAAATTACATTCCCTCTGTCCATAATAAGCAAAAAATTAGGGAAATATTCCTGAGCAAATACACTTCACTCTGTATGATCACTTCCACCGAATGATATGGTCACTCGCACTAAGGCATATTTTGAATGGTTGTTGGGCCTGACTTATATGTGCGGTGCGTTACAGACCTGGGGATGAGGTTAAGGGTATCCTAACCAGCTGGTGGCATGACTAAAGAAACGCTTCAGTGATATATGTTTTGAAAGAAACGCTTCAATGATACACCCTCAAAAGTGTCCCAGCCACAAAAGCAGACGTGCTAGTTGGCCTAAAGTAGAATCCACATACACTAAGCAAGCTTACGACTGTAATATAAACGGAGGTCTGGCTGCGGTGTCTACACCTGTATATACTTACTCATAAACAGATAACGTTCAATAGCCACGTCCCTGCGGAGAGAGCGCTGCAGGAACAACTGGATGCACTTAAACTCAACAATTACAAACAGCCTGTTGATAGCAGAGGTATGTCGGCCTTCTGCTCCCAGCCCTTCCTGGCTATCTTCGTCTCTGTCTGCCCCCCTTTCTTTCTCTTCCTTCTCTGTCGCTCGCTCGCTACCTATCCCTCTGGTCTGCGCCACCTTCGAACTCCCCCAATCCCCCTCCCTCGGACCAGTGTGTTTGAAGCGTTCCCAGAGGCACAGGTCTGTTTCCTCTTCTGCTCTCCATCACTCTCTCCCTGAGGAGCGCATATTAGACGTTTCACTCTCTAAATACAGCCTTGCTCTCACTGGCCCTGTCAAACAGTATATTGCTGACAGACCGGCAAGAGAGAGATGGAAGGAGGCGTATATGGGGTGAGGAGAGATATGGGGTTTGGCCCAAACATAAACCCCACTAGAAAACAAACACACAAATGCACCCAAACTCACAGAAACACACACACACATAGAAACACAAACCCGAACACTGTCCATTTGCTGTCCCCCTCGAAGGGTGAATACAAAACAGCCAGACTGATAGACCACAGCTGTGAACATCAGTGTGACTTCTGAGGGTTGTAAATAATGAACGTAAACCACTGCGTCTGAACCACTACAAATTCTCCATGAGGTTCTACTGGCCTAGAAACACATGGCAACCCGCCCCATGGGACGCGTCTTACCACAGCAGACTGATTGGGGAATTAAATACACAAACGTGATCCAGCTCCATGAAAATCTCTGCGTCCTAAAGTCACACAGTGAAGAAAATCTATCGCTCGATAGTTTTGTTTATCGATTTGCTTAATGCTGACTATAAATATACACATTAAAAACGAGTATTCCTCCGGTTCTAGATTTTCAGCCTGGTTACAACTCATTGCTGGTCACTTTATAGTTGGGGATACTTTCCTTCAGTTTTTACACATCTAGAAAATGTATTTGTCTGCAACTCCCTCTGGAATGAATCATCAGATTTCCAAACAGGCCAAAAAGTACTTAGTAACAATTCCTCTGCAAAAGAGTTTCCCATAGACGCAAATTGAAAGTGGGTTGCGATCATGCATGTTTGTGAGTGTGTGAGCGGAGCGAGGAGACAGGTTTAACACAACCACATTTAAAACATCCAAATACTACGGGGATGACGGGATGATTTTGTGGGACACTTGCAGGACCGTTTTAGCCTACCAAGAGTTATCTCCGACACTGTATAAAGCGCAACCTTTGGCCCGTGCCATAATTGAGCTTGACCCAATGTCTGAAAGACACACTGTCGGCCAATCTGGTGACTCTTGCTCAAAGCCTATGGCCGCATCATCTTGAGCAGCCCCAGAGAATAACCTATAACCAGTTTCCTGCCTTTATCCATCCAAATGGGAATTACACCTGGTATGACTTTGTAGTTTTAATGCGAGGGCATCCCATTGTATCCCTTACTGTGATTTATAGGCTGGCATGGTAGGGGACTCCAGAGTCTCAGAGGATCTCTGTGAGTGACGTGTAGCTGGTTAATGTGGCTGGGCTTGGACCAGTGCTGGGAGAGATGGAGAAAAAGTGAACAAAGTGGGGAAGGGATCAAAGCTCCTGTCCGTGGCATAAGATTCTTAAACATGAGTGCTGGGTGCTTTGCAATGTGGTGACGAGGCCTCTGGGACTTCCCTCGGTAAAGCCTGGCCATATTTTCAACCCATCAGTCACAGCGACCAACGGCTTGGGTTACAGCTCTAAGGTTTGTGCATGTGTGCGTGCGTGCGTGTGTGTGTGCGTGCGTGCATGTGCGGCATTTCAGCCGCAGCCACAGGGGTATAAAGCCAACAAGATATCATAAATTCACTTGAGCTCCTGACGTTTTTGTGTGTGGATACATGTGAAGAATGAAGCAAAGGTAAATGAGTTCTCTACCCTTGCTTGACTAATCAAAGGTCTGTCTAACTATGGGATTGAACACGCAACCCTTGAAGTCAGACCTGGTGGCTTACACCCGATCCTGTCCATGACGCTCTAGAAAGCCACAAGCCTACCGGACTGTAATAGCACTCACCATTGCACCTAATGGAAGGCTTATACTGTTAACCAGAGGGCATGGACACATGTCAAATTTCAACTTGGAACTTGGCTGACTTTGCCAATAGAGTATCTGTCATTTGGCATGGCTAGATTTCCCTTAGCAACACATAAGTGTTATGATCCAAAGGTCACCCCCAGCTAGGGCTGTCGCAATTATTATAAAATTAACTGATCATGATAATTTGAGCCAGATCGTACATATTTTGATGACAATGATCTTTTTGCACAATATTCAGATTACAAAATAATATGTTTCCAAACTGAATGAGGGAGTATTACACAAATACCTTGCAAATTATGTCAATTTCAGTTAGGATGTCTAGCTCTGCGGAAAGTTAAAGGCAAGTAATTTGCATCCTAATTTCAGAATGATTAAACCCAGATGAGAATTGTGCGCATTGAAATGCATATATAGAAATTTCTGTTGTCCCATTGCATATTTAAGCCTGTGTTTGAAAATGTAATGATACGTTCAAACACATTTGACAACGTTAGGGAAGGCCTACATAACAGTTTTAGAATGAGGTATTCCAAATAACTAGCCTATAATATGTGTAGCAGAGCAAAAGGAGAAATGTTACAATGTGCAAGAAAATTGTATTATCATTGCTTTGCAGTTGCACTTTGTGTAGAGCAATTGTTCACACCATGGATCTAGTGGTAGTTCCAAAGCCAAATACAACTGCACTGCTCTGGGGGCAATTCGGTTTTAAGCCAAGTGATGCAATTATTTGGAGGAGCCAAATTTTCGGATTTGCTCCAGAAAACTGGTGGTCAAAAGAACGAACATTACAAACCTGAAGAACCATCTCCAAACCCACCACATGTACTCTTACCAGTGACGCTGACGGGGGGGACAACCAGTTAAGTTATCCAGGGCCCAGGCCTCGGGGGGGCCTCTTTTGGCCCGTGGTTTGGGTCTTAATCATTCAATTTGGTCCCGGGCCCTGGGATTCCTGTCGTTGTCCCTGTCTCACACAATAATATTAGCTTTACACTATAATACACTATACTAGTGGCATGAAATAAAAAATAAAGACAATTATATTGTTAATCACAATTATTTGTTGGACAATTAATCGCCAAATAAAATGTCATAATTGTGACAGCCCTACCCCCAGCCATAACCCCTGGTGTACTAGGGTATTAGGGTCACTGGCCTAGCTGACTAACAAAGGCTCTGAAACAGACTATGTGAGCAGATTTAGGTATTCGGAAATTCCACTCATTGGTGAAGGTGCTCTAGGCAATCAGTGTCATTTTCCCACTCAGCTTATAAGTATAGAGCCTCCTAGAGCCTCCTATAATGACAGTAGGTCTCCAAAGATCATTACTTTGAAAGTGATTGTGAGACACATTGTGGGATTCGGAGTGGGTGAACAAAAGATCTATGCATGTGTGGTTCCCACCATGAAGCTTGGATGTTCCATTCCTCATGGTGACTGTGAAGTGTGACTGTGTGGGGGTGCTTTTCTGGTAACACTATTAGAGATTTATTTAGAATTCAAAATAAGCGCAACCAGCAGGCTACTTTGAAGAATTAAATATATAAATGTATTTTGATTTGTTTAACACTTTTTAGAGTACTATATGATTCCAAATATTATTTTATAATGTGGAAGATAGTAAAATAAAGAAATACCCTTGAAGGAGTAGGTGTTTTGCTGGGCGATATTGCCAAGAAGGTACAATTTATTGAAGTTTTTAATGCAATATTAATGAAAATACATTTATTTGTATATCTATGTCATCATTATTATTTTTAAGATATGCTTTACAAAGTTGTTGTTTTGGCCAAACTGAAGAGCTGGTCTGTTGAGCAGCACACCGATTCATGCAGTCATTGCACTCAACTGGATGAAAATGTTTCAGATGAGACTGGTGGTATTGCCACAGTTTTTTCCTGCTCTTCATCAGATTAAAAAAACCTGAACCAGTTCCATATTACAGAAGTGGTAGATCCCCTCTTGGTGACAATTTCTTAGTTTGTACAAACTAGGTATGGGCACGGTAAGTCAAATATTCCAATAACCAAAATTAAGCTAGTATTTGAGTACATATGGGTTTATTCATTTTTCACCCAAATGTTTTTTACATTTATGTATATTTTTGGTTAAAAAACTTTTTTGCATACGATGATATACCATGACATTTAAAAATAAAATACATAATGCTCCTAAGTCATTTTATGACATGTGCTCATTCACTTGTTTGTTGTTTATGTTCGTCTATCAAGGCGGTAGCAGTGTGGTGACCCACTCAGTCACAATGACGCAATATATTCCAGATAGCATACTGTTAGCAAGTGGATGTAAGTTAACTGATTGAAGGGAATATGGAATATATTTCCGGAATTGATTTTACTTATGAAAAATGACTTGGCCATAAAACGCTATGTAAAGTTAGGCTGTGGAATCTAAGTGGTTGACAGTGCAGAAAACAATGAGTTAAGCAAATAGCATATTGTTGGCTAGCTTAGCTAACTAGATTCTCTAGACACTTCCATCCAATTTACTCAATGTTGTCTTCTAGTTCTGTAGCTGAGTTGTCTACCACACTGCTTCCTCCATAAGCACACTTGCTCTATTCTCACACAAACAGCCATTGAGGCAACGTGAAAATGACACCCACTCCTTCACGCTATATGTAGTAGCACTAATTTGGTATTTGCAGTTTATAAAACATGTGTTTCTGTTAAGCGAACACTATTCAAACAACAAGACATACAATTTGGATAATAAAATAATGTTCAATGCACATCCCTAGTAGAAACTCTAATATCTGACATGGTGGACTCCTTCACTAGTAGCCCTCGTGCGAACCACATTCAATAGCTTTGTCTGAAATCCAATGAGAGCTGCTAATGCGTATGTACTTATTACCCTGTAGTTGTCTGCTCCGAATATTTTTGAATCTGCAAGGACACTTCCTGGATGAAGCTTGCAAAATCTTTTTGTATTAGATATGTACAAAGCAATAGTAGCAATATTGCGATATCAAATAACATTATTTGCATTATTGAAATATTTAAAAAACTCGATAACAATATTTATAGCACTATCACCTAAGTAGGTGTTTCAAAACTGTTGACTGATTCTGTATATGTTTTAATAATGTGTGTCCCAAACACTGCCTCCTGAACTTGATCTTTAAAAATGCATAGTTTTCCTCATTTTTAAATATCTTAAAAATATTTCTGTCTCATCTTATGGTGTCACATTTACAACAGACACAATAAGACTGTATTATAAAGAATGTGCATCAAGTCACATCTTTCCAAATACCACCAGGTGAAACGAAAGCCTTCTTCCCCAATATGGCCAAATAGTAAAATGTCACTAAACTGTATAGTGCTGTATAATACACTACACCATTTATACCCCCCAAACTTCAGATTATAGACAACACACTGACACTTATGGCAATGGCCAAAATTAGTGCACTATGTAGGGAAAAGGGTGCTGCATAGAGTCTAGACCAAAGTAGTAAGCCGTCGTTCTGGAAATAGGATGCCATTTCGAATGCAGCCCTGAGACAGGTGGGTGAGTTATTGCAGACATCAGTTGAGGCCAGGGAGTCTGAAGAGCTGCAGGGTCAGAGATATGTTACTGTTTAACACTCCAGCACCACAGACAAGAAACTGGCCATGATAAACGACCAGCTTAGCAGGCCAAAGCGTCAAGTAGAGCAACCTGATTTAGATGTCTGGGGATTGGCAGCCATGACAATACCTCTGGACACACAGGTACACACACGTCAAATGAAAACAATGGAAAACATGCCTGTGAAAGATGAAAGCCTGAAGTTTATTAATCTGAGAAGTCAGATATACGTCTTCACATCCTCACATATGGCTAATACTGCGTCCGACAGAAATACTTTTATGTGCCCAACTGGGTTGAATTGGGAAGGGGTCAGATTGATATTTATTCCACATAGGGGCCAAATCAAGACTGCAACCCCACCGGCAGACACCACTACTTGTTTCACCACTGTCCCTCACTATAGTCCCAACTGTGAAATTAGTTATCAAGCTCTGTTGATCAATCCGATGGGCCATTTCATTAGCAAGGTGGTGCTCCAAACTGGAGCTGGACCCGGTGAGTGAGGTTCTTTGAGTGGTTCAACATATGAACCAGGCAAGGCTAGTGATCTGTCAGACAGTGGAGGGTTTTACTCTCATTAGGAGGCCAGTTATAATAGGTTTGTACTAATGGAAGAGGTGCTCTGATTTTAGGTTTGATTTGAAGAGGTAGAAAAATATTTCATGCTCTTCAAGTTTTTGTAAAAGAGCATTTGTTTGTAAAATGTAGAAAAAGTTGATATCTTTACAACAATCATTGTATTGTTTGGTAGATATATATTTTGTGCTGATTTCTTATATAAAGAGCTGATAAGTCTTCAGATGTGTTACACCAACATTTAGCGTAATTGGTTGGAAAGTGGTCAACCTTGCAGTTTTATAAAAAGTTTACAGACATCGTTATTGCTGTGGGCAATAAAATAGGTGTAATTACTGAACAGTAAAAGTAGTTTTACTGGAATTCTTTAAATATTTAAAAGCCATAATTGGACTTTTGGGAAAGCTGTGACAAAGTACTTTCCATCTTTGCAGTGCAAAACCTCAAGTATAATTTGAAGGATTGTGTCATGTCACTAAGACACCCAGAAAGAACATAAGGACAAAACTAGCTCAACTGGAGATTTTTTCCCCCAATGGACCGGATAGTGAGTATTGAATATTGTGCCATCGAAATGCATTTAGATAGCTTATTGAACACGTTTATGAGAGTGAAGATCCTGGAACTAAATTAAATGGATTGGAAGGCAGAGGATGATATTTGTTATTTTTTCTTATGTATTCTCTATTTGGATCTGCCAGTTTAATCTCTGGTAGTGAAGGACTTTGACCATTTCAAATGGTCTTTCCCTTTTCAGCCTGAGCGGAATGTTAGATTTCTTTATTGAGCTGTTGTTGTATTAATGAAAATAATTTGGTGTAGCGACACCCTATTTGAAACATGATGCATCTAAAGAAAGCCTAGAAATGCTATAGGAACCCAGTCAATGAACTGATAACCAGTTAAGAAATAATACCTGTGAAAATATTTATTTGAGACAAAATCTATTATTCTTTTCCCAAACAATTGCCATTTACACAACTTTCTAATGCCATTTACACAAACTTAGAGTACATTAAATCTTCTGTGTTTTATAAGGTTTGAATATCTGAAATCAGAATAGAAACACCTGCTACTGTTAACAATTTACAGCCATTTAAGTGGTTAACAGTATTTTCTTTCTATGGAATGTTCACTGACCAGTACCTTCTTATCTAAATATTGTATTACAACTTACGTTCATCAAAATCTCTTACAAATAACCATCCATAAAAAGTTCAAATATTATTACAATAATTTTATTGAAATAATGTTTTGGGAATACACTGTCTCATATTACATGTCTGAATATCGTAATCATATTAAAATGAGATTTCACCCCATGCTTCCTGAAGCACCTCTCAGAAGTTGGATTGGCTTGATGGGTATTTCTTACGTACCAAACAGTCAAGCGGTTTCCACAACAGCACAATAGGGTTGAGATCTGGTGACGGTGCTGTCCACCAGCTGACTGCTTTTTCCCTAAATAGTTCTTGAAGAGTTTGGAGACGTGCTTTAGGTCATTTTACTGTTGTAGGAGGAAATCGGATCTGATCAAGCACCATTCACAGGTTATGGCTTGACATTACAAAAGTGAGTGATAGCCTTCCTTCTTCAAGGTCCCTTTTACCTTATACAAATCTCCCACTTTACCACTACCAAACTACCCGCAGACCATCACATTGCTTCCAACATTCTTGACATATGGCGTCAAGTACTCCTCTAGTATCTTTTCATTTGGTCTGTGGCTCACAAATGTTCTTCTTTGTGATCCAAACACCTCAAACTTAGATTTGTCTGTCCATAACACTTTTTCCAATCGTCCTCTGTCCAGTGTCTGTGATCTTTCGCACATCTTAATCTTTTCTTTTTATAGGCCTAAGACATTGCATTTTCTTTGCCACTCTGCCTTGAAGGCCAGAATCACCTCTTCACAGTTGTCATTTTCATTTTATTTAACTTCTGTTTAACCATTGAGACATAGGTCTCATTTACATGTGTGCCCTGGGAACATTAATTAAAGAATAAAACAACAATTAAATATCTAATACATACAATTTACATACAGGCTGACATTAGCCATCTCAAACATTAAAAAATAAATACACTTCTCACTATAAAAATGTAACACCATTTTTAAAAGAAATACACATGGAGACTAAGGCATCCAAATGAAACACTAGTTGAATACTATTCCACACATGAGGTGCTTTAAATGAAAAGCCAGAAATAAAAGGCTGCTGTCAATCCAAATTCAAAGGTATCTGTATGCAGGAATCTGTTCAATTATAGAACCATCCAAAGAAGGTAGATGTAATCCAGATCTTTTGATGGGATTTCAAAAACAATATAATTTTGGTTTTGCTTGTATGAAGTTCCAGTTTTAAATCCCTAAGCACTTCCTGCACAGCTCTAAAATCAGATTGTAAACTGGACATAGCTGCATTTATTGTTGGAGTACAAGCAGAGAAAATAGTGTCATCTGCATAGAGGTGAAAAGCACAACTATTTACAGACTGACCAATAGTATTTATGTACAGTATATAGTAAAGAGAACAAGCCCTAAGATGAATCCCTGAGGAACACCTCTGTGTACCTCAAGACTATCAGACCTAACTCCATCCAGAACAATAGTTTGTGTCCTGGGGTTGAGACAGTTGTTTTGCAGGATGCTATTTAATGAAGCCAGTTCTGTGAAGGGAGTAGTACAAAGCGTTGTACAAAATCTCCAGTTATAGGGCAATTTCTCACGTGGAATAGCCTTCACTTCTCAGAACAAGATTAGACTGATGAATATCAGAAAAAAGTGCTTTGTTTCTGGCCATTTTGAGGCTGTAATCAAATCCAAAATTGCTGATGCTCCAGATCAACTAGTCTTAAGATAGACGTCTTAATAGAATCTTTAATTAGGCCAACAGTTTTCAGCTGTGCGAACATAATTGCAAAATGGTTTTCTAATGATCAGTCAGCCTTTTAGAATGATAGTCTTGGATTAGCAAACACAATGTACCATTGGAACACAGGACTGATGGTTGCAGATAATGGGCCTCTGCACACCTATGTAGATATTCCATATAAAATCAGCCTTTTCCAGCTACAATAGTCATTTCCAACATTAAAAATGTCTACACTGTATTTCTCATCAACTTTAATGGACAGAAAAAACAGCTTTTCTTTCAAAAGCAAGGACATTATAGTAAATATAACTTCTGAATGGTGTATATTGTATATTGATCAAAAAAATTATATGTATGGGACCTTAACAAGCCCTCATGTAATAATATAGTATAACTTTTTAATAATATTCAACATTATTGTTGGACCGATTGTGAACCTGCAGTACAAGTATATTACCAGTCAAATGTATGGACATGCTTACCCATTCACTTAAATGGGTGTGTCCATATTTTTAACTGGTACTGTATGTAGATACAGTATAGTTATGTCAGCTGGCCGTATTATGACCTCTTTCTCTACTCTTTTTACATAGGCTACAGTATGTTAACCACTTTCTGTAAGGGGGCTACTACTTGACGATGCAACTTCGCAGCAAGTTTGCAGGTAAAAACATCAACAGCTGATCTAGTCAGCTATCTAGTAGCTAACGTTTAAGGAAACAAAGTTTAAAAAATATTCACTGTAGGCTGGCATTATTATAGCTGCAATAGTGTCAATAGATGTGTGAAGGAACCGGAAAACTACCGTGACAAACTAGACACATTTGACACATTTGTTACACAAAAACAATGTAAGAGGAGCTTATTTGGTAGGGGTATAGTGTTTTTACAGTACACTAAACTTGATTCGTCAGTGAATTTATTTCACCTCAGGGAAATAATGGATTTAATCCCGGGATACTGGGAGTGGGCTGTGGAAATAGGGGACAGCATACAGTGGTTCTACACAGTCAGCTGACTGTCATTTGTCTTCCACTGTCACGCTCTTCAGAGGGGGAGGCAAGTAATACACTGTAGAAACAAATGAGTAATATTGTCATCTTTACAATGGCCAGACAAAAAATATTCCTATATACTGGTCCATATGATTAACTTGAACAAATATATAAGGACAACATTTTGTCCTTTTCAGCATGGCTGCACAGTGACTTCTGCCAAACTGAGGTCACAGGTTATCTGGAGAGCACAGTAATGCTATTCCTCTGTTATGTTCTGCGTCTCCTCTGTCCATTAAAATTGAATATTCGTTGGCTCGTTGTTATCAATTTGGCTCCTATTCAGACTTACCTCTGTCCCGGAGGAACGGAGAACATGGCTTATATTTCTAAAGGCTAGAATGTGTAACAAGAGCAGTTAA